>OY728164.1:1962471379-1962732548 GCA_963277665.1 Viscum album | reverse complement strand
ACTCAATACGCTAAACATTATTGCTTCACATAGAAAAGATTAGAGTTCGCGGTAGAACCGAACTCCTCTGATACCAATTTGTCACGACCCGCCCTCGGGGCCCGTTCCGTGACTACCCCAAGCCCACCTTCCATAGGCCAGGGGCTGGCGACTAGCACCAAGGCGTAAATCCCAGTAAAAAGGGAAGGCATTTCCTTTGAAAAGTAAACAAACACCACAGAGTAAGCAAGCAGAAAAGTAAACACTAAGTAAAAACAGAGTACAATTAAAAGTGCGGAAAAGTAAATGGGCCAGTATACAAACCCAAACTGAAAGTAAAGTACAACTCGAAAGGGAAAACAACAACTGTAAAGTAAAAGCCGCTACACCGAGCTGTCCACTGGAAATCCCACCTGAAGGGTGGGTACAGATAGCTCCACTGCTCCACGGGTCCCACCGTCCGCTTCGAGTACGTCCCGCCCAGTGGTCCACCTCCAGGTACCGTCCTGCTCTGCAAGCCTTAACCACGATCAATGCTGTCCGTCATCTGCAACCAACACAATGTAGTGCAGGCATAGCCCATGCAGGGGTGAGTATAAGCTACTCAGTAGGGACCCCGAGACCCCTGAAGGTCTCCCAAAATCCACAAAGGATAAACCACAAAGGTGAGATACAAACACGAAGTAACAACCGACACTGCTTAGGTATATGCCCATACATATACCTAAGTCATCAATTCCAATACGCTCCAACCTCCGAAGCCAAGTACAACTCAGTCCACACAGGAAAGTATACGTATTCCACACAGGAAAGAAAAACAAAAACCACACAGGATAGCATAACACAATCCACACAGGAAAGCAACATGATTCAGCTCACACAGTTATACTTCTTCGAAGGACGATAAAGATGATCTATGATCCATCTAAGTCGTCGGACCCACGAAGGATCGATAGGTAACTAACCCCCGCAAAGACCCACACAGGATCGGGCCCACACAGGACCTGTAGGCGCTGGTTCACACAGGACCGCTGAGCGCAATGACCCACACAGGATCAGACCCACACAGGATCAGGCCCACACAAGACCTGTAGCACTGATCCACGTAGGATCGATGAGTGCTGTAGTCGTCGTCGAATCCACCAAGGATCTCTGTATTGTCGTCGTCGCAGTCACCGTAGTAGTAGAAGTAGCAGTAGCAGTCACAGTCGCAGCCAGCACTAGGGTTCCCGCACACAGCAAGCTCGTTCGGGAGGGTCCTCTCCATGAGCCGAGAGGCTGATACATCAACTGTCACAAAGTCAAGAGTTGATGTATCCAAAAGTTCCGTATCGCCAACAGGAACTCAACGCAACAGACGGCGCGTCGATCGGACGCCCGGTCTGAGAGTTATTGGCTTTTTCGTCTCAGGGGCCCGGTTGGTTTTAAAGGCAAAACCAACCAGACCGTACTCCACCTGCGTCCAAACCTCGGGCAGAGTATGCCAAAAGATCCGTCTCACTAAGAGGAACACAACAAAGCTGACGACACGTCAATCGGACGTCCGTAGTTCAAGATATGAGCGTTTCCGCTCCGAAGGCCCGGTTGGTTTCGTGTACGAACCAACCCGGACGAACTCAAAGTATTCCGAAACATTGAGTGCGATATACCGAATTGACCGTCTCGATCCAAGGATCTCATCGCCGCTGACGGTTTGTCAAACGGAGGTCTGTAGCTCCAGTTATGGGCAAAAGACTGAAGTCGATTTGAAAACGGGGGGTCCGGGTCCGGGTCGACCCGGCCCGGCCGGCGGCGCGGTCCGGCGCAGCGGCACGGTCCGGCGCGGCGGCGCAGCCGGGGCGCCGCTCGGGTGCCACGTGCGGGGGGCAAATCCCCCGCCTTTCCCTGCTGGCGGCGCGGCTGGATGCCCCGCCTCAGATCAAACAGCCCCCCTCACGTGGGGGCCTGTCTTTGAGAAAAACGGGGGGGCGCTGCCCCCCCTTGGTGTAACCGCGGCCCCCCCCCCCATTATGGGGGGCCGGTTTTGGCCAGCCGGGGGAATTAATTCCCCCGGTTCTTCTCCCTTCCGGCCCGCCCGACCTGGCCGGCCGGTCCTTCTTCAACGGGACCGGCAAGACCGGTCCCCTTTCCAGCTTCCGATACCGGCGGCCTGGCTAGCCGCCGGTCTTCTCGTTCCACCGCGGACCGGAACTGGCCGCGGCCTTCGTCGCCCGGCGCGGTGCGACGGCACCGCGCCCCTCTGCCGCGGCCCCGCTCCGGCGACGGCGTCGCGTTCATGATAATCTTTCCATGGCGCGGCGCGACGGCGCCGCGCAATATTTGCCGTGTGATTCCCGCGTGGTGCGACGACACCACGCCATCTCGTTCATCCACAAGAAAATAATAATATCCAAGAACAAAGGAGGGGGGATTCGGCCGTGTTTGTGCGGTCCGGCCCCCCTCTCGTTAGATGATAACACATAAACATTTATCCTCACGTTTTTCATGCTATAACCAAGAACGAGAATAAATAAATAATCAACAACAAACCCCTACCTCGGTTTCAAGAACGATGATCGTCAACGACCCGTGGAAGACGCGTCGCGGTGGTCGGCGTCACGGAAGAAGGACGTCGATGTCGTGAAGCGAGGATTCGAAGTTCTTTGACGACAATTTCGTCGCAGGAAATCGTCGCGGAAGAGATGACGCGGAAGAAGACGTCGTCGGTGTCGTGGGTATGGCGTCGCGGAAGACGATTCCCGAGAACGTGGCGTTCTTCGTCGATGTTCGAAGGTTCTTTGCATTCTTCGTCAAAGTTTGAAGAAAAAGAAGAAATCTCCAAATTCTCTCAAGGTGGATAGAGAATTCTAAACAAATAAAATAAGCTAAAGTATTATTTTATTTACTCAACCAAAACATTTTGAAATTCAAAGGTTTGAAATTAAACAACTCCACCCATTTAATAACCAAAGTTGTCATGTTCATTAAAAGAGGAGTTTAAGGGAGTTTAAAAAAAAGAAGGTGAAGAGTTATGCTTCGTGTGGGCCCCACCACACTTAATCCTCCAAAGGGAGGTTAAGTGGATGTGGGTCCCACCTCTAACTCCCTTTGGGAGAAAAAAAACCAACAAGTTAAAAATAAAAAGTGTTTCCACATTTTTATTTAACTTCTTTTAATTTTTCCCAAAACTAACTTTCATCCTGCATAAAACGCAACCTCAGAAAAGGTCTCCTTAAGAGAATATCGGCGCTGCGAGTTCATCGGTGCCCTCAGAATTTGATTCCGGGCACCGGTTCAAAAGTTAGAAATTCCCGCTCGTTCGTTCACTGAACGTACCCGAGCCAAACTTCGGAAATTGATTCCGGGCACTCTGGGCCTCGGAATCAGGTTCCGTCAGAAACCGTGTTCTTGTAAAATTCCAAAGAAAATTAAAAAAAAAATTTCCCTTGAATTTTATGGGTCTTTACACAATCATCGATGCCCAATATATCACATATCTGTCCGAAGAATTCATGAGGAGGAAACACACCTCACCACTTCTCCATAGCCCGAGGGGAAAAAATAACCAGTAGATGAACCATGCCCTAGTATGATAGGGGATTCAACATAGTAGATATATAGAGGAACCATAACCTGGTGTGATAGGGGGATTCCTCCTAGTAGATGGATAGAGGACCAACACCCTAGTTCATAATGGGTATTCCACTTAGTAAATGGATAGAGGACCCATGACCTAGTGCTTCATGAGGATTCCACTCAATAGATTGATATAGGACCCATTCCCTAGTGTGTCAAGGGGATTCCACTCGGTATATGGATAGCAAACCCACACCCAAGTGTGTCAGGGAGATTCCACTCAATAGATGGATATAAGACCACACCCTAGTGAGTTTGGGGGTGCCACTTAGTAGATGTCAACAGAGGAACTGTGCCCTAGTGCATCAGGGGGGGTTCTACTAAGTGGGTAGAGAACCCACACCCCAATACCATAAGGGGGTTCCACTTAACTAGTCTAAGAAGTATACGGGACCCATACCATGGTATGACAAGGGGTTGCCAACTTAGGCCTCTCTAAATGATGATTTTTCCTAATCACTACCATCATCATGCATATCTTGAAGAAGTATCACACTATGAACATTTCAAATCATATCTTTAAAGCCACTATGAAGTCTACCATCATGTTTTATGTTAAAAAAAATGCTCCGAATAAGCTACTTGTGGGCCAAAATCCAAGTTCAAATGAATGGGATATGAAATAAATAAGTTATAGTGGGAACTACATTGTGTGTATAGGATCCACAAGGTGTGTGGTCTTGACTTACTGCCTGAACATATGATCATATTAAGATGGTTTGGAAACCATGTCACAATACCTTGTGTGTACTAGGTCCACACGGTTTGTCTTAGCCACCTGATTCCATCCCATATGCTCCTGGATATGCCCCTGTTCTTCGGGCCGTGCCTAGGTTCCTAGACATGTACTTGTCCGTGCCTAGGTATTAGCCTATGCCTGTATACTCCTAGATTAAAGAGCACGTTCTCCCCCACGGGTTGTTGGGAATGTTTCAGATGGCACACATGGCATGGCCACCCAATGAGGGACACATGGAGTTTGGTCCCAACCACATGGAATGTGATCCTTATCTTCATAAAACCCTTGCACCGTAGTCGGGGGGGGGGGGGCTACAAAATGTGTTTCCCGGGACTAAATGAAACGTAGTTAGGTTTTATGTATAATCATAGGGTTTCTATGAGGTTCTATAGATCTACCTTTTCTTCCACTTTCCTCTCCAATCAACCACCCAAAAGTGGTGGGAATTGCCTCCGGCCATCAGTTTTGGCCCTTTGGTTTTCATAAATCATAAATTGGCCAAAATAACAAAGATCTTAAATGAATTACATGAACCTCATATCACCCATAACCATTCCAGATATCAGATCCATGGAGTATCACCTGTGAACCATCCATAAAGCTCTGATTTGTTCATTCTTCATCAAACCACCATGAATTTGGGGGTTCAATCGCTCTTAAACCCACACTAACAATGTTGAACCATGAACCCATGGTCCAATGATGAATAATGTGAAAAACAAGTGGGATAAAGACACATGAACAAATGTGAAATCATGATTGGCCAATTATTTTTGGCTAATGATCATAAATCAGGGATATTCGTGATGAATAACATCACATACCAAGAATAACTGATATAAAAAAATTAAACATGATCATGAAAAAGGAGGATAATTTCAAATTAGAAGAAGATAAAAATATCCATAATAAATCTTTTAAACAAGGGAATAAAATGAAATTGTTGAGACCTACCTTGATTTGGATCAATCATTGGTGAAGAAAACATTTACAAGGAATGGAGAAGACTCACTGCATCTGCTGCCTCTCGACCCCCTTGATCCGATCACTATTAATCACCCAATTTCGATCCTCCAATAAAGAATGATCTCTCACTCCTCTCAGATCTAGTAAGGGTTATGCGACTAACCCTAGAAAATCAGCATAACGATGTTTTTATAAATGGAGTGTTAGGTTAGTTTTATTAAATAAATAATTAAATTAAATTAATTAATTCACCTAACACACCCACTAATTAATGCATCAACCGAATGTCCAACACTAAAAAACCATAGGTTTTTCTTAGGGTAAACCCCATAGATGATATTCAACTGTGGTATTATATTTCTAATCCAAGTATCTTCTTTGTATATATTCCATTATTTTTGAAAAAACTTCATGAACATGATATTAATATATTTAATATTTTTATAATATCAATTCTGAGCTCACCAAGCCTTGTAATCTTGTGCAGTCTTAGCGCCTGACTCCATAAATATTTATTAATATATTTCAAGGTCTTACAAGGGAAAAAGCAGTCACTAAAATAGGTGAAATACATCATTTACCATAATTAGAACCATTATTATACATATCATACATAATACCTTTCTTCATAACCTGAAGAAAGGAAACATATGAAAGGGTGATACTAGATGCCCAGTAAGTGTAAATAAGGGAGATATCAACATAAATTTATCATAAGGGTATTGAGAACATGATAAAAACATTTAAAAACCATAGCCTATATAACATAGATCATAAACTCGAGTCATGGAATAAATCATGGCAGTTCATAAGACATGAATCATAATGGAATCAAAGAACACGAGCCATGATAATATAACATTGTCATAAGACATAGATTTGTAGTATAAAAATAATCATAACAAATATTTTGTCAAGGATACCCACAAAGTCATTCATAACATGTTATTCTTGAGCTAACCACCCATATACTTACTTTGGGCTTGGGATAACCCCCGTGTACCCTCTTTTGGGATTGAGATAACTTCCCATGTACCCTCTTTAGGGATTGGGATAACCTCCAATATACCCTATTTTGGTCTTGAGATAACCTCCCATATAAGATCTTTTAGGATTGAGATAACCTCCTCTTTACCCTCTTTTGGGCTTGGGATAACCTCCCATGTACCCTCTTTCGGGCCTGGGATAACCTATCGTGTACCATTTGAGATCATAGAACCTTAATCATTACCCAATGAATTGGAAATAGATATAGGTCCCACACATCACATAATCCACAAATTTTTGTTCTAAAAGATCATTAAATATTATTCATATCACAACCCATGAAAAAGAAATAGGTTTCACAAACATTTCATCATAACATAAATCATTGGAAAGAAATGAGTTTTATAAAGTTTTTTTCATAATAATCATTAATCATCCAGAGAAATAATAAGGATGTTATAATTGTATCATATCACTGGTAAATATTAAGTAACATCACATGATTTCATATAATATGGAAAATGATTTTGAAAGACAACTTGGAACATTTCTTGAAAAAAATAACCCTTCTACTTTGAAAAATATTATTTAAAATATAAAAATTTCTCAAATACTAAAGAAATAATTTTCTTTAAAAATAACCTTGTAAACTTATAAATTAATCTTTCAATCATTGATCTATAATGATGTAAGAAAATATCATTCAGGATGTGCATGTTAAAATAGAGATTCCTATCACATTTATGGTAAAAATTCAAAAGATCCTTTTTTGGAAAATGACATGAATATTACTTTTACAGCATTTAAAAAAAAGTAAAAATGGGTAAAAATGTTTTTAAACAATAATTGTATAATTTTAAAATATTTATTTAAAACATATTTAGAAAACATAGATGTGGAAGAAAAATATTTTTTGTCCGAAGAAAAAAATAAAGTTGATTTTTATTGAAAACATTATTTTAGTATATTGAGTACTTAAAGAGAGGAAAATGAAATGGAAACCTGTATTCTACAGAAATAACTATAGAAGAATAAAATAAATGAGTTTATTGAGAGATTGATCATAATATTTCATCATCATAATCATAATCATAAAAAATACTAATAAAGATATGTAGGATGGAGGAACATGAAAAGAAGATACTAAAGCTCCTGAGTGACAGGATTGAGCTAAACCAACCTTGAGGTTTAAATATCTATGCCTATGATTCGATTCATTGCGATTATATCCAGATTTGGAATAACTCACAGAAGAAGAAGGTTTGTGAAGGGAATAATTTAAAGGTCATCTCACTATTCTTTGGAGCTTCGAGCGGAACCTTTATTTTCCTAGAAAATTGAGCTACACAACAAATCATCAGAAAAGAGTATACCGCCCACATCTCAGAATCAGATGAAGTAATTTCGGAAAGGATAGATCTTTTGAAGAATTATTTTATCTCCCATATTTCTTTATCTAAGGGCATTCAACCTTGTAATGCATCAGATTTGGTTTCTCAACATTCTATTATTTGGGGTTTTCAAGAATTCAAGTGAATCTTTGTAGGGAAAGGATTTTTTTCATTTTATTTTCCCATATTCTGAGTTAAAGGGTAGGGAATGTAGTTACATATTAGTGAGCTTAAATCTAGGAACCCTTAGAATCTATGAACGAAACTTAAATTTCAACTTTCATGACTTTAAGGATTTTTTTGATGAGGTTTGGATTAAATTATATGGTTTAAACTAGGTTATAGGGCATTCAAAAATACTCTATGACATCGCCTCAGTGATAGGGATTCCCATTAAAATGGACTTAGCTACTGAAAATGTTAGTTTTGGTGGTACATGCCTCCTTGGAAACACACAGGCCTCTCTTACTACATATGGACACCAACAGGGACTTACATTTCCCTAGGGATCCACCAGAATACAGTCTACCCCTACTGCGGTTCCTAATATCCTACGACCTCCCCTTTCTGCAGGATCTGAACTCCAACAGGAGTCTTTAATTCAGGTTGCTCCTAGAACCTGTTTACATACCCCTACTACTGCAGATTATCAACAGGTGTCCCATGTTCGGATTGGAAATGGAAATACAGATGATCAAGGCATATTGAAAATTAACCCTGATGACTAATAGGAGTACGTTTTCTCTCTTATAAGCCATTTGTAGATCCCTTTTGCTACCGTTTCTTAATAGGGATCCCCTCTTCAGATTAATAGTGGAAATAGAAAAAAATTCTAGACATACTGTTTCTACAGATGCTCAAAGAAGAGTGATAGTTACCCCTGATAACCAATGACTAAGAAGTCATGATGACAACATCTCTAAGGATGTCATAGTTCTAATCCGAATCTCTCATTATCCAATCAGGAAAGTAAAAATAAATGTTAAATTATAAAATTCATTTCATATGATTGCTACTGCTAGCAGTGAATATGATGCTATGAAGTAAGATGATGGAATTAAAATCATGAAGGAGTCTACTATAGATGATTCTTTGGATGATAGATAAGGCACATGGATGAATGTCAAGACTTGGAGGAGTGGTCAACTTCCTCAAGGTAGGGGCAGACGCCTCCCGCATCACAATATGAGCACTCACTCTAGAATGGTTTAATGGCTATTTCTAATATTTCTTGTGTCCCATGGGGTTTTTGTTTACTACTATGCATGCTCCATATTTTTTTATTATATTAATAAAGAGGTCTTCAAGCCTCAAACCTTTAAAAAAACAATCCCAATAAACTATGACATTATAACATAAAACCTTTACCATGTTGGTAATGTTTGAATTGCAAGCCCCATGAAAGAAATAAAATTATATAGATTTTTAAATTCCCTTAATTTTCATAAAAATATTAATAGAATACATTCATGGTAGGAATATACAAAAAAAAAACCAGTGGTGAATATTGCTTGTGTCCTACAAAAATAAAAGTGAGACAAAAATCCCCTTACCATTTTGGAAACATTTTAATCGTAAGACCCATTAAAGAATAAAATAAAATAAAAATTTTAATACCATTAAAATAATGAAATTAATGATATAAAATTTCAAATGGGTAGTATATACACCACACAAAATAAATGAGTGGCGAATATGACATATGTCTCCCATAACTGAAATAGAGACTAGAAATCCCTTACCTCCAGTCTTGACATCCTTCGTACACAATCAAACGAACTATATAATAAATATAGGTTTATTATAAATATATTATAGAATCTTAATGATATATATAATACCATATATTATTTACTTATGACCTTTTTTACTCGTTTATTAACAATTTTCTAGTTAAAATCATGTTTCGGGTAATAACTGCTTTGCTTTTCACGTATGTTTTGGTTTGGATTTTTTAAAAATTTTACATTGAACATGGTTAAATAAAATATATAATGTTAGAAATTATATAAATATAATATATATTCATTATATATTTATTTATATAAATCCATAAAAGTTAGAGGTAGAAAATGAATTACACCGTTCTTGGAGATGGTAGGCCATACATACACATGTATGTTGTTTCCATTTTCTGGACGGACAAAATGAAAGAAAGGTAAATATTAATTAAACTTTTAAGAATAATTTTTTATCATTTATATCATATATTTTATTTAAATATATCCTAATTACCATCCATTTCAAAATAAAATGAAATACACGTCACATCATTTAGTAGAAGTGGTGGTCCACATGTACGCACATGCGACGTTAACATTTTCCAAAGGATGGTAAGGTAAGAAGATAGATGTGATATTATAATTAAAGAATTATAATTATGTCATAATTTCATTTAAATATGTTAAAAAAATAATTATATCCTTTAGTTATAGGAAACGATGGAAAACAAATTACATTAGTTTGTGAGGTGATAGTCCTTCATACACACGATCGACCGTTTTAATTCCAATTTGATAGAAAAGTAGATGGATATAGGTTATGAAATTAACATTATTAAATAATTTTATATGGTATATACTTATGTTTTTATATTATAATATTTTATTAAAATTTCACTGATGTTGAATAATAAATCAAACAAAAATTCTTGGTTAAGAACAATACCCGTTCATTGGACAACCTCCTTAGGTTTTCACAAAAATCATTCTTAGAAGGGTTTTATAGTAAAAATAATGCCTCTATAATGTGTATATAGAATTAATAAATATATTTAGGTAGGTTTTGGACAAACCAAAATGATTTTTTAATTTTAAGAGGAGAGGAGAGGGGGTTTCCTTTTATAAGTGGGGGAGAGGACACAATTGGAATTTTTAGAAGGAAAATGTTATACCCACATTTTAATCATTCCAAAAGGTTCCAAAATGGATAATTATAGAAAATAAGATGATATAAGGTATAAATATTTCCAAAAAATTGTATTTTGACAAGAATTTATGTCATTTTAACCCTTATCTTTTTAGTTTAACCCTCAGTAAACCCCTTATAACCTTAACCGCTATAATTAATTTCTACAGTTTTAACTATTCATTATGAAAAAATTAAGTTAAACTTATTATATAATATTAATTATGAATATTAAAAATATGGAATCTATTTTTACAAATTCAATTCATATAATTGGAGGAATTTTATTTAAAAATTAATTCACATACGTGATAAAAAAAATTTCCAAAGAAATTTTTTCTCAAGTATAGAAAGTTTTTATATAAATATTCAATATAAAATTGATTATAATGACCAAAATTGGATTAATTATAATATAATTAAACTAATTTTACTTTTAAAACCATATTAAAAAATATATCTTGTAAATTATTTAAATAAAAAATAATTTTTTAATAAAAATCATCATTTTTCATTATTACTTAAAAAATTAATGTTTTTGAAAACTACAAAAATTCACCCTAATATAACTTTAAAATTTTTATTAAAAAAATTAATTTCGGTTTTTCAAAAAAATATTATAAAATTACAAAAAATTAATTTTATTATTCATTCCCAGAAAGTAATAGAAAACATTTTTTTTAGAAAATAGTATTTTCGAAGCATATAAAGACTTTACTAAAAATTAAGTAATATTTTATCAATATATTTTATTTACATAAAAATATTATACTTAATTTTAAAAATGTTTTTATTAATATTTATACCACTAGGTTTAATATCTAGGTTATAAACAATATTTTTAAATAATAATAATAATTTTATATCGTTATTCTTTAAAACTCAGTGTTGTGTGTAATGCAAGATATTGGATAAATTAAATTTATTTGATTTTTTTTATAAAATATCGAGGTGTTATAATCTACACCCCTTAAAATGAAATTTTTACTCAAAATTTTTTCACTCTGATATAAAAAATTGAGGATACTTCTTCCTCATCATATCATTAGGTTCCCATGTAGGTTCTTCAAGTTGGTTTTTTCCACAAAACTTTGACTAGGTGAGTGGTCTTATTTCATAGAAAATTATCTCTATTATCTAGAATCTCTAAAAGTTGTTATTCATAGGAAATATCATGATCTAGTGATACTATATATGATTTTGTTATATGTGAAGGATCAGATATGTACTTCTTTAGGAGAGATACATGGAACACATCATTGGCTTGAGAGATGTTTAGTGGGCGCTCCAAGTGATAAGAAACCATACCTACTTGATCAAAAATCTCAATAGGGCCGATATATATAGGGATTAGATTTAATTTATTTATAAATCTAATAACCTTATTTAATGGATAAATTCATAGAAAAACCTTCTTCCCAACTTAAAACTCCAGATCACACTGACAATTGTCAGTATAAAGTTTCTGTCAATTCTGAGATGCCTTGATATGTTGTTGAATGGATATCAATTTCTCTTTCATTTATTTAGTGAGATCAGGTCCAATATCTTTCTTCCTCGAACTTCATACCAAAAAATTGGATTTCTAAACTTCTTTACATATAGGAATTCATAAGGAGTTGTATTAATGCTCAAGTGAAATCTATTATTGTAAGAAAATTCAACTAGAAGAAGGTGTTGATCCCAAACACCTTTGAAATAAATAAAACAAGATATCAACATATCCTCTAGGGTTTGGATTTTTCTCTTTTATTGACCATCTGTATGAGGATGATACGTAGTCCTGAGACTTAGATCTATATCCAGGTCCAATTGAATACTTATCCAGAACTTCGAGTTAAACCTTGGATCCTGATGAGATACAATAGAATGTGGTACCCCATGAAAAGTTACCAATTATTTAATGAATAGTCTAGAAATAAGATTAAGAGACAAAATATTCTATGATAGTGATGAAGTGTGCTGAATTTTTAAGGTGATCGACTACAACCCATATAACATTGTTCCCTTTAAATGTCTTGGAGAGTCTAATGACAGGATCCATGGTGATGTTTTCCCATTTCCATTTTATTATAGATAATGGTTATAACATCCCCTTGTAATTTTGTTCCTTAACCTTAACTTGTCTATATAACAAGCATAAAGATAAAAACTCTGCGATATCTCTCTTTATTCCACCCCACCATAAATATTGTTCTAGATCTCTATACATCTTTGTACTTCCAGAATGAATAGTGAATGAAGAACTATGAGCTTACTCTAACAACTCTTTCTTCAAATATGGTTTGGATGGAACACATACATAGTTATCAAACCTTATCATTCCATTATAATAAATGTTAACTATGGATCTTTTCTTTCCTTATTCTATATCTCTAAATCCTCTTTATATGCCTCTTTAATCTTCACTTGTATAGATGGCTGATCACTAATTTGAGAAAGATAAAATTTCTACCCTTCATTTAATATTTGTAGATCCATAATTTAAAAATCCATAAATATTGTATATTTTTTTTCCTCATCAAAGATACTATATCATGATCCTTTTGACTCAAAGCATTGACCACCTTGTTCACTTTCCTAGGGCACTAACGTATTGAGTATTCATAATCTTTAATCAGCTACAACTATCTTTTTTGACACATATTTAAATCTTTCTATGTGAATATATACTTTGAAATTTTATGATTAGTATATATATCACAACTTTCTCCATAAATATAATACTTCAATATCTTTAATGAAAAAATTACCTCACCTAACTCCAAATCATGAGTTGGGTAATTTTATTCACAAAACATTAATTGTCATGAGGCATAATAAATATCCCTATTGTTTTTCATGAGAACGCATCCAAATCCATTATTTTATTTATCACTATAGAGTACAAAACCTTCTCCACTATTGGGAAATGTATGCATTAGTGCATTGACTAACCTTATCTTTATTTACTTGAAATTTTTCTGACATTAATTTTTATAAAGGAACATGGATACCTTCCAAGTCAACTTGGTGAGTGAATTAGATAGTTGTGAAAAATTCTCCAAAAACATCTGATAATATCCATCCAAACCAAGAAAAATTTAGATATTAGTCACATGGGTTATTCTGGGACAATGTTTAGGAACTTAAAAATTTTATAGATCCACCAATATACCCTCACTTGAGATTATATGACACAAAAATAAGACTTTTTATAGGAATAATTCACATTTAGTATTTTTTTCATACAACCTCGATTTATTTAGGGTCTATAACACAATCCTTAAATAATATTTATGCACTTCATTACTCTTTCAATATATAATAATATAATCTATAAAGACTACCATGAAATGATCAAGTTAATATATAAAGACTCTATTAATTAAATCCTTGAAGATAGCGGGGGAATTAGTAAGACCAAATGGCATCACTATATACTCATAGCGTCATACCTTGTATGGAATTTTGTCTTAAGTATATCCACCTTATTGACTCTCAATTGATGATAGCCATAATGAAGGTAAATATTGGAAAAGTATTGAGATCCATGAATTTTATAAAATAATTCATCAATACAGGGTAGAAGATACTTGTTCTTGATTGTGATCTTGTTCATCTCTCAATAATCAATACAGATCCACATTGATCCATATTTATTATTAAAAAATATAATAGGTGAAACCCAAGCTGAAACACTTGGATGAATGAATCCATTTTCAATATTCTCCAGGATTTTCTTCTTCAATTCCTCTAATTAAATTGGGGATATTTTTTAGGGATTATTTAAAATAGGTATATCAATGGGTATGGGTTATATTGGGAAGTCAAATTTATGATTCGATAGAAAACTAGGAAACTCTTAGTGAAATAAATCAACAAACTCCCACACAATAGGAATATCATTGCTGTTGAGTTTCCCCCACAATAATCTAAAATAAACACCCGTTTTGAATGAGAATAAATACCCATAAAATGAGTTTAATTTCCATAATAAGTTCATATTTATCGTCACACAGATATATAATCATAGTTTGGTTTGGAATATCAATCATGACTTCACTTCATTAGAAATTGATGTAGGATTTATATAGATAAATCCAATACATGCAAAAGATAACATCAAAATCAACCTGAGGGAGAATAATAAGATTTTTAGGGAGTAAATTCTCACAAACTTAAACCAGATAATAATCATAAACATAAAATATGATCATTGTAATATTAGAGGTGTTCACTACCAATTAAACATATAATCATAGAGGATAATAATAACAATCCCTAGATAATTTTCATGATATACATGAAATCATATAACTAAGATCAAATAGGTTACTTCAATATTTGAGCATACCTATTACCACCTCAACTTTATCATTATATCTAAAATCACATAGTAAAAACAAAATGACCAGAATAACCATCAAGAATCTTTGATTAGAGTGGTCAATCATTCATAGGTTGTCTAGATCATGCCACCTTATTTTCAATCTATGAAACCTTCGGTTTAACCTAGTTTATTTTTTGTCAACACTTATTCAAATCCTAAATAATGGTTCATTAAGAGTTTTTAAATTTCCAAAAACATATCCATCAGGAGTGTCAAACTAGTTGTGTAGCAAGGCCCATTATCACACACTAGGTGATGAATGAGGAAAATCCGAATGAACCATTTTTAGATTTATTACCCCTATGTACCACTATTATAGATCTATATCCACTTGTAGAATCTAGATAGGGATGTTAAATCTAGGAAAACACTCACTCTATCCTTCAACAAAATTCTTGGATATTTTCATATACTTATACTTATCTTTATGGTTCTAAATAAAGTTTTCTCATCAAAGTTTATAAAGGTCAACTAAACCTTGATCTGATACCAACTATAGTGACCCACACTTTTTATACATAGATATCACATTTGAATAAATTAATATTCATTACATAACATAAAGATCCATGATAGACTCATTTAGGTCTAGTTCCTTTTGAATCTTGGATATATAAACAACTGTTTTATTGGTGAACTAGACTGTCTCTGATAACTTGAACCCTTCTTAGAGATATCCAACATAATACCCTTCTTCATAACTTGGGGAAAGGAAATAGAAGAAAGGGTGAGATCAGATTCTCAATAAGGTTAGAAAAGGTATATATCAACATAACGTGAACATAAGGGTATGAGAACATGAGAATAAAAATTAAAAACCTTACCTTTAATATCATAAATCATAAACTTGAGTCATGGAATAAATCATGGAAGTTCATAAGACATGAATCATAATGGAATAAAATTGAATGAGCCTTAATAACATAAAATTATAAGAATACATAGATTTTTGGTATACACATAACCATATAAAATCTTATAGAAAGGATACCCACCAAGACATTCATAACATTTTAGGCCTAGTTTAACCACCTGTATACCTGCTTCTAGATTGGGATAAAATACCATGTATCCTATTTTAGGTTTGGGATAACCTCTCATGTACCATATTTTAGGCATGGGATAACCTCCCATATACCCTCTTTTGGTCTTGAGATAACATCACATGTTCCCCCTTTTAGACTTGGGAGAACCACCCATGTGCCCTCTTTCAGGTATGGGATAGCCTCCCATGTACCCTCTTTAGGGCTTGGAATAACCTCCCATGCACCCTTTGAGATCATAGAAAATTAATCATTACCCAATGAATTGTAGGGATATATAGGTTTCACCCATTACATAATCCATACATTTGTGTTCTATAATATCATAAAACATTCATCATATTATAATCTATGAAAAGGAAATAGGTTTAATAAATATTTCATCCTAACATAAACCATGATAAATAAATGAGTTTCATAAAAAGTTGTCATCATAATAATAAATAATAAAGATAAATAATAAGTATAGTATCATTATATTATATCCCCAGTAAAGATTAATTATTTTTTCAAGATTTAATCTTAGATGGAAAATGATTTTGAAAGATCACTTGGAATATTTTATAAGGAATATAACCTTTCTAATTTTAAAACACTTATTTAAAATCAAAGAATTTCCTAAATATTAAAGAAAACATTTTTTTGAAAATAAACTTAGAAAACTTTAAAGGAATATTTATATAATTTATTAGTCATGATGTCATAAAATACCTTAATGGCGTAAAATTTGAAACAAAGATTCCTTTCACATTTTCGGTAAAAAGTCAAAAGAGACTTGTTCAGAAAACTAAAAGAAAAATAATTTTAAACAATTTTTAAAAATTAAAAATTGGAAAAAATTTACTTAAACAATCATTTGAGAATTGTAGAATATTTCTTTACAGAAATTCTATAAAATATGGACATGGAGAAAGAGGATTTTTGACTGAAGAAATAAATAAAGTCAATATTTATTAAAAACATTATTTCAATAAATAGAGTACTTAATGAGAGTAAAATGAAAGGGAAACATGTATTTTCTATAAATAAATAAATGAGAAGAATATATTTTATTTTATTGAGGGATAGATCATAAAGGTTTCTCATCGAAATCATAATCATAAATAATCCTGATAAACAATGAGATTATAACATAAAACCTTTACCACCTTGGTAATGTTTGAATCATAAGCCACATGAAAGAAAGAAACTTATATGGATATGTAAATCCAAATAATTTTCATAAAAATAATATTAAAATAAATTAATATGAAGAATACACACCACATAAAAGAAATAAGTGGTGAATATGACATGTGTCCCACAAAAAAAGTGAGATGAAATTCCCATTACCATTTTGGAAACTTTTAAATCATAAGCCACAACAAATAATAACATAAAATGAAACATTAAATATAATTAAAATAAGGATATTCTTGATATAAAATTTAAAAGGTTCAGTATATTAACCACACAAAATATATGAATAGTGAATATGGCATACGACTCCCATAAATAAAAGAGAGGCTAGAAATCCCATACCTCAAGTCTCGAATTCCTTCAAACATGTTCAAACCACATATATAGTAAATATAGATCTTTTATAAATCTATTATATTACTATAATCATATATATCATACCATTTTTGATTTATTTATGACCTTTTATTACCCATTTATTAACAATTTCTTTATTAAAATCCCATTTTGGGTAATAATTGATTCATTTTTCATGTATATTTTGGTTTGGTATTTTCGGTCCATTTTCATTGATAATGGTTCCATAATCTCAAAAGTTTTATCAATTATATAAATATAATATTATATATATATATATATTTTTATTTATAGTAATCCACAAAAGTTATAGATAAATGAATTACATCATTCATGGAGACAACATGCCATATGTACACATGAATACTATTTTCATTTTCTTGACGGATGGAATGAAAGAAAGGTAAATATTAATTCAATTTTTGTAGAATTGTTTTTATATAATATATATAATATATATTAATTAAATATAATATCATTACCATTCATTTCAAAAATAAAATGAAAGACGTGTCACATCACTTCGTGGAGCTGATAGTCCACACATATGCATGAGCAACATTGTCATTTTCAAACATATTGGAAGGTAATAAGGTAGATATGATATTATAATTCCAAAATTATAATTATTTCATAAATATCATGTAAATATGTTAAAAATATCATTATAATAATTCATGATATGTGTTTATGAAAAATTAATTACATCTGTTTGTAAGGCAGTAGTCCGCCGTACAAATGATCTATAGTTTTTCCCATTTGATGGAAGAAAAGTTGGATATAAGTTATGAAATTAACATAATAAAATATAAATACATTTTAGATACTTATGTTATTATATTATCATATTTTAATAATATTTTAACAGGTAGAAAAAGAAACAAAATAGTAATGCTCGGTTAAGAACGATACCTCTTCTTCAGACAGACTCCTTAGGGTTGGACAAGAAGCCTTATTAGAATGGTTTAATAATAAAAATAAAGATTATAGGACATGGGTAATGAATAAAGTAAGATATTTTTATATTTATTATCTGAACCAAAAGGATTTGGGAGTGTGAAGAGGATAGGATATGGGGTTTCCTTTTATAAGTGAGGGAGATGACACACTTTGAATTTTTGAAAAGAAAAAGTTATAACCACATTTTACACATTCCAAAATGATCCAAAATATATAGTTATCTAAAATTAATGATATAAGGTTTATATATTTCCATAAAATAGTATTTTCAATGTTTTTATGTCATTTTTCCCATTTTTTATTTTAACCCCTGAGAAATCCGTTTTAACCTTAACTGTGATAATTATTTTTTCCTATTTTAACTATTCATCATGAACAAAATTTAGTTGAAATTAGTATATAATATTTATTATATAAATTAAAAATATTTAATAAATTTTTCAAAATTCAATCCACATAAATTGTATAATTTTATTTAAAATTAAACCCGCAGTCTTAATGAGAAAATGAGTTTCGAAAGAAAATGTTTTCATAAGTATGAGAGGTTTTAATATCAAAATCCAATATTAAATTGATGAAAATTATAAAATACTGGATTAATTATGATATATTTTAACTAATTTTACTTTAAAACTATATTAAAACAAAATTTAACTTCTAAATACTTTAAATGAAAAGGTAGTTTTTAATAAAAATCAGAAATTTTCACTATTCATTTAAAAAATTAAACTTTTTAGAAAAATCCTAAAAATTAATTCCAAGATAACTTTGACATGTTGATTCTAAAAATTAATTTAATTTTTATAAATAAAATTTTTAAATGTTTCAAAGATTAATTTTTTTATTTGTTCACAAAAATAAATAGAAAACATTTTTTTTGAGAAAATTGTATTTTCAAAGAATGTTAATATTTTTCTAAAAATAAGCTATTTTTTATCAATACTTTTACATTATATAAAAACATTATATTTAATTTGAAAAATGTGTTTATTAATATTCATAGCACCAATATTAATGGTTAGGTTATAACAACCATTTTTAAATAATATTATTAATTCTATATCATGGTTTGTCAAAACTTGGTATTTCATATAACGCAAGCTATACAATAAATTAAAATTATTTGAAAAACATATTTCATAAAATATTAGGGTGTTAAACATGGGGTATTTTCCAATTTACCTCTTTGGATTAGTTTATTTACTTCATGCATTCTTAATTCTTCAGGTTCTTCTATGGATAGTCAGGTGTATAACTTTATTTTTGAAACATGTTGCTGAGTGATATTGGTGATTTTTATTGATTTTCATCCTCAAGGATTGAAACCATTAAATAATAATCTAAAATCTAAGTTCCTTTCCATGATCATTGAACTCAAACCACTATATAAAGATTCAATTCACTCTCTTATAATAAGGAATCAAATCCCTTACTTAATCATAAACCTAGGGTGTATAAGGAGGAATAAGGGATCTGGGTTTGCTATAAGGTACTAAATAAGAGACTAAAACTCAATAAATACAACTCCTATGAGCATGGAATTATACCTATTGTGTGGTATTATAATGGATTATTTAGGATATTGCATTTTGGCCTATTTTTCTTACCATGGTGAAGGAATCTCCCTCATTGCCAAATCCAATTCTATATTAATAGGTAAGACCCTTTATAACTAGAAAAACACTGTGTTTTCTAACGTGGAATCAGATTAAACTCTAGTAGAAATTTTCTTATTAGGCCCCCCTTATTGGATTATTTCATATACTATCAGAGCATACATAATAATTCTGCATCAAAATGTGAAGATACTTCAAACTTGGAATAAGGAACACATGACTTCTGATCTTCTTTATTCCAAAGGCAACCAAGAAGAGGTTTTGATTGTTTATTCAAGAATCAATCATTTTACATTATATTTTAAGCATATTTTGTATAGGGATACCATTGGGATTCATTATTTTAGGGATTTTTCCTTTTTTCCTTTTAATTTTGGATATTAATTTATGAAATAAAAATTTCTAGTTATCAGTATTATAATTAACAAAGGAATTTATATTGGAAAAAATATAAAGTGTTTATATTTATTTAATTATGAAATTTTCATAATTAATGGATAAATTAGAAAGTTTTTATTGTTTATTTATTTATAAATTGTTCATAGAGTGTTTATCTCATGTTTAAATATTTTAATTATTCATTTATTTAATTTATTCACTTATTTATACATAGATATAAATGTTATATTATGAATTTTTATGTATGCTTTAGTTTAAAGCGTTAAGCCTATTCTATAAATCAGAATACAGGAAAACAAGAGTTATATGAAAGGTATAACAATTATTTTACTTTTATTTTACCTAGACTTTGGATTTTACTAGGTTATGATCTCTAATTAATAAGTTAACTATAGTTTATACATATCAGGTGTTATAATTTTGATGGAATTGAGGTATCTCTTGAGTAAATTAACCATGGGTAGAGGGACTTTAGGTAAAACAGCTCACTGACCTTGAAGATTATTCATTTTCTAGAAAAGTGGGGGTTTTATATTTTTCAATAAAAGCTTACTCTCATAGGGATTATTGATTTCATATGATTATAAGCCTTTATATGAAATGATTTTCTATAACTTATGCATGCGATGTATTTGGATGTGTATAAATATAGTTAACTTTTAATTTAGGTTAGTAACACAAGCTATGAGTTTTTTAAATATTTACACATCAATTTATTTTGAACATATTGGTGTGGTGTAAGGAATAATAATTCTAAAAATAAATCATTAAAAACATTGATACATAAAGGGAATATATGAGATGAGATGGTGAGATTTAATCCAATTAAAATAATACTTAGTTTCAGATTTCTTCCAAAGGAAATATATATTAAGAACTTGATCATCCAATAGGGAAGATTCATAATAAAGCTTGGTTCCCATGGATTATCTTATATAAATCATAGAGGAGATGACTAACCCTAATATTTAGGTAACCAAATCTTTCTATGAGCTTTGGGTTACACTTATCTAAGAAACCCTTAAGTAATATACCATAGGAATAGTAATGAGTCTATCCATATGATGGATTGGGAAAAGATTTGTTTTATCAACCATCAATGAGTCATATATGATATGATTTTAATGATGAACTAACTAAATATATAGGTGATAAGATGAACACTAAAGTGGGATCATTTTATTAAAATATGAATCTTGGTTTATTAAGGAATATGATAGATTTTAGAAGGTTTCATGATTAGTCACTGAAAGTGGCTAATATTCATTGTTATGTTCTTAATATTAATGTGTTTAAAAGTTCATAAACATCAATTTTAGTCCAATTCAGAAATTGAACTTCATTTCCCATCATTGTGCAATTCATTCTTAAAATGTCAATTTGGGCCCACTCAATAATTTGCTTGTGAAAATTACAATATTCATCATTTTAATTTGAAATTTTGGGATATGATTTATCACCTTTTTTGTAACATTTTATCTTTCAGGTCCGATGGATGAATCACAAAGGAAGATGGAGAATTTTGCGCCTGAAGGCAGAAACATGCTGGAAAAAGCATAATGGGCCTAAGGCCCATCAAACAAATGTGGGGCCCATAAACCAAGCCCAATGAAGCTCAAATTTATACAGTAGAAAGATAAAAATATTAGGATCATTTTATTCAACTGTGGACGGAGCTAATTCTGATGTTATCATGATGATAAATGGATCTGAATTTGAGATTTAAATGGTGGACATGACATTAATGCTCAAAAATCCGTCCCACCATTTACACTATAACTTCCAAACGGATCAGCGAAATTTCCTGAAATTTTTACAGCTCATATAGGACAGATGGATGAAGATATTTCTCTTCTACAGCCCCTCCGGATTCGGCCTTATTCAATTTCTAATTCACACGTCAATGTGGTGGACGAATCTGGATAGTTTTCCGGGTCAAATTCGAAACATCAATTTCCTTTTGATTATTCACCCTCCATTTGACTCTATTAATTGTTGGGGGGTGAATTAATTGTTGGGGGATGTACCTAAGGCTCCTAATATGCCTATATAAGGAGCTAGTGGTGAAGGGAATGGGTGTGGAAAATTTTCTTATCATCTTGGATGCTTTGTTTCATTGTAATGTTTTGCTTCCAAATTTCCTTTGTAATGTTTTCCATTTCCATGTAAGTTTTTTTTTGTATCTTTATGTTCTTAATCAACTTCTTCTCTTATATATTTTCCATTTCATTTATTAAAACCTTATAATCACAAATCACAGTGATATCTCTGTGTTGTTGTGAATTAGTTCACACATAGGTGTGAATTTCATTCACACACACGGAGGAGTGCTCGTTATTTCTGCGGTTTTAATTTTTTCAATCCAATTCTTGTTAGCCATCTTCCGCCCACCATTGAGAGTATACCATCAATGGAGGGCTAAAACCATAATGGGTTGATCTTAGGAGGATGCAAAGGCTGGATTGAATGTTATTTTATGAACGAATTGTTGTTAATTGGATAATTAATTTAAGACATCCATTCTTCAGTTATTTCTTCTCTTCATCTTTACTGTGTTTGAGAAAAATAAATTCAATTACTAAATGACCATATACCTCAGAGAGATCATGAATTTGGTTCTCTAAGTGTATAGGGGATTAGTAATTGTGTTTAGTAAGCACCAAACCAGAAACTGATGAAGGTAGTGTTATTTTTGAAGAATGGATTCATCAAGAATTAATAAAACCAAAATTGTTTAAAGAAGTAAAATTCATTCAATCCACCCCGAGCATAATCCTAGATCAACCCATTTTCATTGAATTGAATTCACGTAGGCTTCTTAGTATTATTTAAAACCATCCAAAATCAAAATCAAAGTTGGCTACTTCATAGCCCATCCTTCACCAAATCATAGCGTCTCAAGGATACTTCTTCGGTCCCTGTGGACTCGACCCCTACATGTACTACATCGATCACTTTTACCCGTAGGGTAAATTTGGGCGCAACCAAATTTTGGCGCCGTTTCCGGGGACCAAGTAAGTTCCTTAGACCAAAAACCTTCTTTTCTTACCCCCATTCTTCTATTCTCATCCCAATTCTCTTATCTTTTCCCTTTCTCTCTTTTTTTTTCTTTTGGCGCATGTCCGCCTACACCCGCGATAACTCAAACAGATTAGTTAGGGTGGATACTCATAGGGCTGGGGAGTCAAGCACTAAAAGAGGTCTATTTCCTTTAGATCCAAATCTTCCTAATACTCCAAATTCAGACGTTGAGTTCGATACAATGGAGAATCTCCCACAAAACCAAATCATAAACCGGGGAGGGAACCAAAATAACGGGCAGGACCCTAACTTGGGAATTGTTGCAGACCCGACCATGAATGACTACCTCACACCAACCTGGACCAATGCACCCTCATGCATTAGGCATGATAACATAGGATATGCCTAATATGTTTTCAAACCCCATGTCCTGAACCACCTTCCAACCTTTCATGGGATGGAGTCTGAGATGACTTACCTTCATGTTAAAGAATTTAATGACATTGTCGAAACCATGTGCCCACCAAATCAAATTGAATCTGCTAAAATGATACTTTTCCCTTTTTCCCTTAAGGACCGAGCAAAGAATTGGTTAAACAATTTGAGACCAGCATCCATTCACTCTTGGGACCAACTTCAACGAGAATTTTATAAAAAATACTTCCCCCATCACAAAACAATTGCACTTAAAAAGAGCATACAAAAATTTTTTGAAAGAGAGGGAGAAACATTCTACGAAACATGGGAAAGGTTCAAGGACACATTAAACATGGTACCACACCATGGTTTCTTAATCCCAGAACAAGTGAGAATTTTCTATGAAGGGTTGGGTCCCGGAAACAAACAATTCATTGATATGATGTGTAATGGAACCTTCAAAAACAAAGCCCCAAATGATGCTTACGAGTATCTAGAAAATCTTGCTGAACAAAACCAAACATGGGGAACATCACCATACTATGAGAAGCCACCCAAATCTAGTGGAATGTACAATCTTGGAGAAGAAGAAAACCTTAGAGCAAAACTTGCTGCCCTCACGAGGAAAGTTGAGGAGATTGATCTTAGGAAGGTCCAGAAAACCCAAACTGTTGAGCTTGTTTGTACAATTTGTGACAAGAATGACCATAAGACTGATAATTGCCCAACCATTCCTTCCATCAAGGATGTTCTTTTAGGAGGACCACCAGAAGAAGTTAATGCAATGAACTTTCAAAATCCACAATTCACGAACACCTTCAATCCAAGGTATAACGACCATCCGGGCTTTCGTTGGAAGGACAATCAACAACCAACACAACAACAATGTATCAACCCATACCCTCAAAAAAACTTTCAACCTCATAATCAGTTCCAACCACAACCGGTCCAATTCCAACATCCTCATTTCCAATATCAACAACATATCCAACAACCCATTCAACAACCTATCCAACAACCAAAGTATCCTCCTGGAATAAACCCACAAGCTCAAGCACCAACCCCAAATGTTCCACAAAGCCTACTAGAACAACTGTGCAAAAAAATGGACAAAATGAACTCATAATTATCATCCATTAAACAAGAACTTCAAACCATAAAAACTAGAAAGGCACCCATGCCCACACAGGCCATTCCACAACAAACATCAAGGGGAGAGACAAGTTTCACTCAAACAACTCACGAACAACTAAAGGCTGTGACAGTTTTAAGAAGTGGGAAATCAATTGAAAAACTTGAATAGATAAGTCAGAAACCATGTGAAGCTTCAAACTCTAATGAAAATTCAACTGAACTACAAGATCAAACTGAAGAAACTGATAATAATGTGGATGAAACAACACTTCAACAAATAACTCCACAATCTGCACCATTTCCTCAACGCATGAGGGGGAAAAACAAGCCTGAATTGAGTGAAACATTGAGGGAAATCTTCTCACAAGTCAAGTTGAACATTCCCCTTCTCGATGCCATCCAAACCATACCTTCCTACTCAAAATATCTTAAGGACTTGTGCACTTTTAAAAGAAAAATTTCACATAAAAACCAAGTCCTTTTGGCTGCTAATGTGAGTACCACCATTCAAGGGACCATTCCTCCTAAGATGAAAGACCCAGGATGCCCTTACATAAATGTTGAAGTAGGAGAGAACAAAGTTGTCAAAGCCTTGTGTGATCTAGGTGCTAGTGTGAACCTCATTCCATATGCCATGTACTGTCAGTTAGGGCTCGAAGAACTCCAACCCACATCTGTCACTCTTCAACTTGCTGATCGTAGTGTTCGAGTTCCAAAGGGGATCTTAAAAGATGTTTTGGTGAAAGTTGAAAATTTCATTTACCCAGCTGACTTCATTGTTCTGGACAATCACCCAAGCTTAGGTCCTAGGGAGCAAACCCCAATCATACTTGGTCGTCCCTTACTTGCAACAATCAACTATGTAATCCGAGTCCGAAATGGGAACATGACCATCACCTTTGGGAACATGAGTCTAGACTTGAACATCTACAATGCAAACTCTCAAATTGGGGATGATAAAGAGATCCATGAGGTTAATTGGATTGGTAGTGTTGATAATGAACTCAATGAACATCAAGGAGTTACCGAAGGATGGTTAAGTCAAGAAGAGATTGATTTTCTTTATTCACATGAGGGAAATTTGCCTCCTTGGATTGAATCTCTTTCAGATAGCTCTATTGATGAATTTCTAGAATCACCAATCAATGATACCATGGTTGAAATCAATAACATTGAGTCCATATCCAATGATGACACTACTCTGGAAAATTTAGTGGATGAAAATTCTGTTCACAAGGAACCAATTTTTTCAAGAAATCTGAACAAAGAAACTAAGTTCAATACAAAGTCTCATCCATTCTTGGAAAGTCATGACCAATCTGATCATGAATTTAAAGTCTTACCTTCATCACTAAAGTATGATTTCTTAGGGGAAAATCAATCCTTTACTATTGTCATTTCTTCCTCCCTTGAAGCTGATCATGAGAGGATGCTTCTAGATGTTCTTAGGAGACACAAGAAAGCCATTGGATGGACCCTATCTGATATCCCTGGGATTATCCCACTTATCGGGACTCATAGAATTATTCTTGAATCTGAGTCAAAGCCATGTCGTCAACCTCAGAGGCGACTCAACCCTAATCTCATGGAAGTAGTGAGAAAAGAACTTTTGAAATTGTTAAAAGATGATATCATCTATCCTATAGCTGAGAGTGAGTGGGTTAGCCCAATCCATGTGGTTCCAAAGAAGGCTGGAATCACAGTAATAACCAACAAGGATGAAGAGATTCTTCCAACAAGAGTCAGTAGTGGATGGAGAGTTTGTATTGACTATAGGAAGCTCAACTCTTGTACCAAGAAAGACCATTTCCCCTTACCCTTTATTGATCAAGTCCTCGAGCGAGTGGCGGGTCATCAATTCTATTGCTTCCTAGATGGATTCTCAGGGTATAATCAAATCGAAGTCTCCTTATAGGATCAAGGAAAAACAACCTTCACTTGTCCATTTGGCACTTTTTCCTTCAAACGCATGCCCTTTGGGTTATGTAATTCCCCTGGTACCTTCCAGCGGTGCATGATGTGAATATTCTCGGATATGGTGGGGGATTTTTTAGAGGTCTTCATGGATGACTTCTCCATCTTTGGGGATACTTTTGATGGATGCCTTATAAATGTTGAAAATGTTTTGTCAAGGTGCGAGGATAAAAATCTCATACTAAATTGGGAAAAATGCCATTTCATGGTAAGGGAAGGACTTGTTCTAGGTCATCTGGTATCTGGTAGAGGGATTGAAGTTGATAAAGCTAAGGTTGACATCATTCGTCACCTTCCCTCTCCTAAAAATGTTAAGGAAGTGAGGTCCTTCTTAGGGCATGCTGGTTTTTATAGAAGGTTCATTAGGAATTTTAGCTCTATTTCTCGACCACTTTGTGCTCTATTGGTAAAAGATGCTCCATTTTTATGGACAGAAAGCTGTGAGGAATCATTCTCTACACTCAAGTCAACTCTTATATCTCCACCTATCATGCAATCTCCAAATTGGAAACTTCCTTTTGAGATCATGTGTGATGCAAGTGATTTCGCTGTAGGAGTAGTCTTAGGACAACGGTGTGAGAAAACTACACATGTCATTTCTTATGCAAGCAAATCTTTAAATGATGCACAAATAAACTACACCACCACTGAGAAAGAGTTGCTTGCTGTTGTCTTTGCCTTAGAGAAATTCAGGTATTATATCTTAGGATCACCCATCATTGTCTTCACTGATCATTCAGCCCTAAAATACCTTTTCCAAAAACAAGATGCCAAGGCTAGATTGATTAGGTGGGTCCTTCTTCTTCAAGAGTTTGATTTAACCATTAAGGATAAAAAGGGTGTTGAAAATATTGTAGCTGATCACCTCTCTAGGATGGAATTCAAAGACAACTCACACCACCTCTCTGTGTATGATTCATTTCCCGATGAGCACCTCTATTCAGTGAGTGATTGCCCTTGGTATGCTGACATAGCAAACCATTTGGTGACAGGTGACATTCCAAAATTCATGGGGACCCAAGCTAAGAGGAAATTCCTTTCTGATGTAAAACACTATGTGTTTGATGATCCTTACCTCTTCAAGTTCTGTCCTGATCAAATCATCAGGAGATGTATTCCTGAGTCTGAGCAAGAGTCCATTCTAAAATTTTGTCATGGAGAGGCATGTGGAGGCCACTTTTCAACAAAGAAAACCACTGCAAAGGTCCTACAAAGTGGTTTCTACTGGCCGAACCTTACTAAGGATTCCTTCCAATTCTGTAAAAGTTGTCCTCAGTGTCAGAAATTAGGATCCATTACCAAAAGGAATCAAATGCCCCTCACTCCCATTCTAGTCGTTGAAATCTTTGATTGTTGGGGAATTGATTTCATGGGGCCCTTTCCAAACTCTAAGGGATACCTCTACATCCTCTTAGCTATTGATTATGTCTCAAAATGGGTTGAATCCATTCCCACCAAGTCCAATGACCACCATGTTGTGATCCGATTTCTAAAAGAGCATATATTTTCTCGATTTGGAATTCCTAGGGCTATAATCAGTGATCGTGGAACCCATTTCTGCAACCACCCATTCTCTTCACTCATGTCTAAGTATGGTATTACTCATAAAGTTTCCACTGCATACCATCCTCAAACCAATGGTCAAGCTGAGTTGGAAAATAGAGAAATTAAGCAAATTCTTGAAAAAACTGTCAATCCCTCTAGGAAAGATTGGTCTGAGAAACTCTTAAATGCCCTTTGGGCATATCGAACTGCTTTAAAAACTATCCTAGGCATGTCACCGTATAGATTGGTTTATGGAAAAGCATGTCATTTACCTGTAGAAATTGAGCATAAGGCCTTTTGGGCAATAAAAAAAATGAACTTTGACATTTCTTTGGGTGAAACAAAAAGGAAATTAGATCTTAATGAACTCGAGGAACTTAGGAAGGAGGCTTATGAAAATTCAAGGATCAATAAATCTAAAGTTCAAGCCTACCAATCTAGGAATCTCAAAGTCAAACACTTTGAACTGGGAAAATTTGTGCTCTTGTATAGTTCAAAACTTCATCTACACCCAGGAAAGCTAAGGTCCATATGGTCTGGTCCATACCTAGTGCATCATGTGTACCCTCATGGGGCAATAGAGATTCAGGATCCCACAAGTGGTCATGTCTTCAAAGTCAATGGTCATAGGTTAAAACCATTCATTGAATCATTCAATAAACAATAAACCAAGGAGGATTTAACTGAGCCAACATATGAACCAGATAAAAATTGATAGATTGAGGGTACAAGTCGGGCTAACGACGTTAAACAAAAGCGCTTCACAGGAGGCAACCCGTGGTTTTCATGTTTCCAATCACTGGGAATCATCTTTTGTTTCCTTCTGCTTAATTTTGTTAATTTTTTTTATATATAGACTGTGGACCTGTTCTTCTTTTATGAGTAACGATGGGTATGAAAAGGGAGCACCGTATTCATCCGTGTCACGCGGTGTGATCCCTGAGTAATACCTTACCCAGAAATTTAAATAAGACAATGTATCATCAGTTTATTTTATTTATGTTTTTGTAGGTTTAAAAAAAAATAGACTCTTGACCTGTTATTCTTTTATGAGTATGGATGGGTATGAAAGGGGAGCACCGTATTCATCCGTGTCACGCGGTGTGATCCCTGAGTAATACCTTACCCAGAAATTTAAAAGAAGACAATGTATCATTAGTTTGATTTAAAAAAAAAATGAAAATGATGGTACTTGGAATTAAATAAATCATTGTGTTGTTTATTTTGTCTGCTTTGTCCTTCTTTTTATGGTTCATGAACTATTTTGGGTGATACATGTTCAATCAAGGAGGTGCCTACATCCCCAAAGAGATCAAAGGAGTAATTTGGAGTATCATGAACCTTAACTTTAAAAACCAGGTGAATTTGTTCCATGTTTTTCATTCTCAATTTTATCTTTGAACTCCTCTCCTACCACCTTCTAACTTTTTTTTCTTTAAACACTGGGGACAGTGTTATTCTAAGTTGGGGGGGGATAAGAAATGATTTTTATTTTGAATAAGAACATGCAAAAAAAAAAAATAAAAAAAAATAAATAAATAAATAAATAAATTCCATTAACCATAAACATGATAAACACACATTGCAAACTCTAAAATTGGATATCAAATAAATTTTGCATGCCTTGATTCTGATTTTAATGCAAGTTTAAGTTCATGAGCATAGTTTTTGGAAAGTGTGGTTGTCCGATGTGATTTTTCAAAGTTTACATTTCCATCCTCTTAATAAAAATGCCACAATGCACGTCTTTTGGATTGTGGGTGTAAATTTGAGTTCTTGGGTCCCATTCATTATAGAATAGGGTTCTGGGGTCACTTTTAGTTTAATTTGAGTATCCAAAAAAAAAAGACCACATAGATCAATGTTTTGTCCAAATGCGTGGCGTCCGGCACTTGGGGATCGTGACTCCATAGTTGTCTTGCCTAGAGTTAGGCTTTATATCTCTATTGTAGAGCATGAAATTGACAATATGTGTGGCGTCCGACACTTGGGGATCGTGACTCCATAGTTGTCTTGCCCAGAGTTAGTCTTTTCATATCTATTGTGGTTAAAAAAAATAAAAAATAAAAAATAAATAAATAAAAAAATGGGATACTCATCTTAAGGTTTAATGTGATTCCCACCTAGCGCTTCCATTTTTTCCCCTTGAACAATAAAATGGGCCCCATATCTTTTATGATGCACAACACTTTATCATGCTTAATTGGAATTGGATGAAATGTGGCGATGAATTTGAACAAAGGAATGGGCTTGGGCTTGGGATATGCTTATGGACCTAGCTTGTTTTAAATGATTTTTATGGGTTTTCATAATTTTTTTTGGTATTAGATATTTGGGTGAGTAATGTGTATTTAAATGTTTTTGGAAAAGGGGATTTGGATTTCATATTTGTAATTTATTTTGCTCGGGACTAGCAAAAATCAAGTTGGGGGGTGTGATTAGTCACTGAAAGTGGCTAATATTCATTGTTAAGTTCTTAATATTAATGTGTTTAAAAGTTCATAAAAATCAATTTTAGTCCAATTCAGAAATTGAACTTCATTTCCCATCACTGTGCAATTCATTCTTAAAATGTCAATTTGGGCCCACTCAATAATTTTCTTGTGGAAATTACAATATTCATCATTTTAATTTTAAATTTTGGGATATTATTGATCACTTTTTTTGGAACATTTTATCTTTTAGGTCCGATGGATTAATCACAAAGGAATATGGAGAATTTTGCGCCTGAAGGCAGAAACATGCTGGAAAAAGCATAATGGGCCTAAGGCCCATCAAACAAATGTGGGGCCCAGAAACCAAGCCCAATGAAGCTCAAATTTATACAGTAGAAAGATAAAAATATGAGGATAATTTTATTCAACTGTGGCCGGAGCTAATTCTGATGTTATCATGATGATAAATGGATCTGAAGTTGAGATTTAAATTGTGGACATGACATTAATGCTCAAAACTCTATCCCACCATTTCCACTATAACTTCCAAACGGCTAAGCTAAATTTCCTGAAATTTTTACAACTCATAGAGGAAAGATGTAAGAAGATATTTCTATTCTACAGCCCCTCCGGATTCGGCCTTCTTCAATTTCGAATTCACACGTCAATGTGGACATAGAAAACCATTTGGTGACGGGTGACATTCCAAAATTCATGGGGACCCAAGCTAAGAGGAAATTCCTTTCTGATGTAAAACACTATGTGTTTGATGATCCTTACCTCTTCAAGTTCTGTCCTGATCAAATCATCAGGAGATGTATTCCTGAGTCTGAGCAAGAGTCCATTCTAAAATTTTGTCATGGAGAGGCATGTGGAGGCCACTTTTCAACAAAGAAAACCACTGCAAAGGTCCTACAAAGTGGTTTCTACTGGCCGAACCTTACTAAAGATTCCTTCCAATTCTGTAAAAGTTGTCCTCAGTGTCAGAAATTAGGATCCATTACCAAAAGGAATCAAATTCCCCTCACTCCCATTCTAGTCGTTGAAATCTTTGATTGTTGGGGAATTGATTTCATGGGGCCCTTTCCAAACTCTAAGGGATACCTCTACATCCTCTTAGCTATTGATTATGTCTCAAAATGGGTTGAAGCCATTACCACCAAGTCCAATGACCACCATGTTGTGATCCGATTTCTAAAAGAGCATATATTTTCTCGATTTGGAATTCCTAGGGCTATAATCAGTGATCGTGGAACCCATTTCTGCAACCACCCATTCTCTTCACTCATGTCTAAGTATGGTATTACTCATAAAGTTTCCACTGCATACCATCCTCAAACCAATGGTCAATCTGAGTTGGAAAATAGAGAAATTAAGAAAATTCTTGAAAAAACTGTCAATCCCTCTAGGAAAGATTGGTCCGAGAAACTCTTAGATTCCCTTTGGGCATATCGAACTGCTTTCAAAACTATCCTAGGCATGTCACCGTATAGATTGGTTTATGGAAAAACATGTCATTTACCTGTAGAAATTGAGCATAAGGCCTTTTGGGAAATAAAAAAAATGAACTTTGACATTTCTTTGGCTGAAACAAAAAGGAAATTAGATCTTAATGAACTCGAGGAACTTAGGACGGAGGCTTATGAAAATTCAAGGATCAATAAATCTAAAGTTCAAGCCTACCAATCTAGGAATCTCAAAGTCAAACACTTTGAACTGGGAAAATTTGTGCTCTTGTATAGTTCAAAACTTCATCTACACCCAGGAAAGCTAAGGTCCAGATGGTCTGGTCCATACCTAGTGCATCATGTGTACCCTCATGGGGCAATAGAGATTCAGGATCCCACAAGTGGTCATGTCTTCAAAGTCAATGGTCATAGGTTAAAACCATTCATTGAATCATTCAATAAACAAGAAACCAAGGAAGATTTAACTGAGCCAACATATGAACCAGAGAAAAATTGATAGATTGAGGGTATAAGTCAGGCTAACGACGTTAAACAAAAGCGCTGCACGGGAGGCAACCCGTGGTTTTCATGTTTCCAATAACTGGGAATCATCTTTTGTTTCCTTCTGCTTAATTTTGTTACTTTTTTTTATATATAGACTATTGACCTGTTCTTCTTTTATGAGTAAGTATGGGTATGAAAAGGGAGCACCGTATTCATCCATGTCACGCGGTGTGATCCCTGAGTAATACCTTACCCAGAAATTTAAAGAAGACAATGTATCATCAGTTTATTTTATTTATGTTTTTGTAGGTTTAAAAAAAAATTAGACTCTTGACCTGTTCTTCTTTTATGAGTATGGATGGGTATGAAAGGGGAGCACCGTATTCATCCATGTCACGCGGTGTGATCCCTGAGTAATACCTTACCCAGAAATTTAAAAGAAGACAATGTATCATTAGTTTGATTTAAAAAAAAATGAAAATGATGGTACTTGGAATTAAATAAATCATTGTGTTGTTTGTTTTGTCTGCTTTGTCCTTATTTTTATGGTTCAAGAACTATTTTTGGTGATACATGTTCAATCAAGGGGGTGCCTACATCCCCAAAGAGATCAAAGGAGTAATTTGGAGCATCATGAACCTCAACTTTAAAAACCAGGTGAATTTGTTCCATGTTTTTCATTCTCAATTTTATCTTTGAACTCCTATCCTACCACCTTCTAACTTTTTTTTCTTTAAATACTGGGGACAGTGTTATTCTAAGTTGGGGGGGGATAAAAAAATATTTTTATTTTGAATAAGAACATGCAAAAAAAAAATAAAAAAATTAAAAAAATCTAATAAAAAAAATAAAAAATAAATTCCATTAACCATAAACATGATAAACACACATTTCAAACTCTAAAATTGGATATCAAATAAATTTTGCATGCCTTGATTCTGATTTTAATGCAAGTTTAAGTTCATGAGCATAGTTTTTGGAAAGTGTGGTTGTCCGATGTGATTTTTCAAAGTTTCCATTTTCATCCTCTTAATAAAAATGCCACAATGCACGTCTTTTGGATTGTGGGTGTAAATTTGAGTTCTTGGGTCCCTTTCATTATAGCATAGGGTTCTGGGGTCACTTTTAGTTTAATTTGAGTATCCAAAAAAAAAACAAAAAACAAAAAAACAAAAAAAAAGACCACATAGAGAAAATGTTTTGTCCAAATGCGTGGCGTCCGACACTTGGGGATCGTGACTCCATAGTTGTCTTGCCCAGAGTTAGGCTTTATATCTCTATTGTAGAGCATGAAATTGACAATATGTGTGGCATCCGGCACTTGGGGATCGTGACTCCATAGTTGTCTTGCCCAGAGTTAGTCTTTTCATATCTATTGTGGTTAAAAAAAATAAAAAATAAAAAATAAATAAATAAAAAAAAGGGATACTCATCTTAAGGTTTAATGTGATTCCCACCTAGTGCTTCCATTTTTTCCCCTTGAACAATAAAATGGGCCCCATATCTTTTATGATGCACAACACTTTATCATGCTTAATTGGAATTGGATGAAATGTGGCGATGAATTTGAACAAAGGAATGGGCTTGGGCTTGGGATATGCTTATGGACCTAGCTTGTTTTAAATGATTTTTATGGGTTTTCATAATTTTTTTTGGTATTAGATATTTGGGTGAGTAATGTGTATTTAAATGTTTTTGGAAAAGGGGATTTGGATTTCATATTTGTAATTTATTTTGCTCGGGACTAGCAAAACTCAAGTTGGGGGGTGTGATTAGTCACTGAAAGTGGCTAATATTCATTGTTAAGTTCTTAATATTAATGTGTTTAAAAGTTCATAAACATCAATTTTAGTCCAATTCAGAAATTGAACTTCATTTCCCATCATTGTGCAATTCATTCTTAAAATGTCAATTTGGGCCCACTCAATAATTTTCTTGTGGAAATTACAATATTCATCATTTTAATTTGAAATTTTGGGATATGATTGATCACTTTTTTTGGAACATTTTATCTTTTAGGTCCGATGGATGAATCACAAAGGAAGATGGAGAATTTTGCGCCTGAAGGCAGAAACATGCTGGAAAAATCATAATGGGCCTAAGGCCCATCAAACAAATGTGGGGCCCAGAAACCAAGCCCAATGAAGCTCAAATTTATACAGTAGAAAGATAAAAATATGGGGATCATTTTATTCAACTGTGGCCGGAGCTAATTCTGATGTTATCATGATGATAAATGGATCTGAAGTTGAGATTTAAATTGTGGACATGACATTAATGCTCAAAAATTTATCCCACCATTTCCACTATAACTTCCAAACAGCTAAGCGAAATTTCCTGAAATTTTTACAACTCATAGAGGAAAGATGGATGAAGATATTTCTCTTCTATAGCCCCTCCGGATTCGGCCTTCTTCAATTTCGAATTCACACGTCAATGTGGACATAGCAAACCATTTGGTGACGGGTGACATTCCAAAATTCATGGGGACCCAAGCTAAGAGGAAATTCCTTTCTGATGTAAAACACTATGTGTTTGATGATCCTTACCTCTTCAAGTTCTGTCCTGATCAAATCATCAGGAGATGTATTCCTGAGTCTGAGCAAGAGTCCATTCTAAAATTTTGTCATGGAGAGGCATGTGGAGGCCACTTTTCAACAAAGAAAACCACTGCAAAGGTCCTACAAAGTGGTTTCTACTGGCCGAACCTTACTAAGGATTCCTTCCAATTCTGTAAAAGTTGTCCTCAGTGTCAGAAATTAGGATCCATTACCAAAAGGAATCAAATTCCCCTCACTCCCATTCTAGTCGTTGAAATCTTTGATTGTTGGGGAATTGATTTCATGGGGCACTTTCCAAACTCTATGGGATACCTCTACATCCTCTTAGCTATTGATTATCTCTCAAAATGGGTTGAAGCCATTCCCACCAAGTCCAATGACCACCATGTTGTGATCCAATTTCTAAAACAGCATATATTTTCTCGATTTGGAATTCCTAGGGCTATAATCAGTGATTGTGGAACCCATTTCTGCAACCACCCATTCTCTTCACTCATGTCTAAGTACGGTATTACTCATAAAGTTTCCACTGCATACCATCCTCAAACCAATGGTCAATCTGAGTTGGAAAATAGAGAAATTAAGCAAATTCTTGAAAAAACTGTCAATCCCTCTAGGAAAGATTGGTCTGAGAAACTCTTAGATTCCCTTTGGGCATATCGAACTGCTTTCAAAACTATCCTAGGCATGTCACCGTATAGATTGGTTTATGGAAAAGCATGTCATTTACCTATAGAAATTGAGCATAAGGCCTTTTGGGAAATAAAAAAAATGAACTTTGACATTTCTTTGGCTGAAACAAAAAGGAAATTAGATCTTAATGAACTCGAGGAACTTAGGACGGAGGCTTATGAAAATTCAAGGATCAATAAATCTAAAGTTCAAGCCTACCAATCTAGGAATCTCAAAGTCAAACACTTTGAACTGGGAAAATTTGTGCTCTTGTATAGTTCAAAACTTCATCTACACCCAGGAAAGCTAAGGTCCAGATGGTCTGGTCCATACCTAGTGCATCATGTGTACCCTCATGGGGCAATAGAGATTCAGGATCCCACAAGTGGTCATGTCTTCAAAGTCAATGGTCATAGGTTAAAACCATTCATTGAATCATTCAATAAACAAGAAACCAAGGAGGATTTAACTGAGCCAACATATGAACTAGAGAAAAATTGATAGATTGAGGGTACAAGTCAGGCTAATGACGTTAAACAAAAGCGCTGCACGGGAGGCAACCCGTGGTTTTCATGTTTCCAATCATTGGGAATCATCTTTTGTTTCCTTCTGCTTAATTTTGTTACTTTTTTTTATATATAGACTGTTGACCTGTTCTTCTTTTATGAGTAAGGATGGGTATGAAAAGGGAGCACCGTATTCATCCGTGTCACGCGGTGTGATCCCTGAGTAATACCTTACCCAGAAATTTAAAGAAGACAATGTATCATCAGTTTATTTTATTTATGTTTTTGTAGGTTTAAAAAAAAATTAGACTCTTGACCTGTTCTTCTTTTATGAGTATGGATGGGTATGAAAGGGGAGCACCGTATTCATCCGTGTCACGCGGTGTGATCCCTGAGTAATACCTTACCCAGAAATTTAAAAGAAGACAATGTATCATTAGTTTGATTTAAAAAAAATGAAAATGATGGTACTTGGAATTAAATAAATCATTGTGTTGTTTGTTTTGTCTGCTTTTTCCTTATTTTTATGGTTCAAGAACTATTTGGGGTGATACATGTTCAATCAAGGAGGTGCCTACATCCCCAAAGAGATCAAAGGAGTAATTTGGAGCATCATGAACCTCAACTTTAAAAACCAGGTGAATTTGTTCCATGTTTTTCATTCTCAATTTTATCTTTGAACTCCTCTCCTACCACCTTCTAACTTTTTTTTCTTTAAACACTGGGGACAGTGTTATTCTAAGTTGGTGGGGGATAAAAAAATATTTTTATTTTGAATAAGAACATGCGAAAAAAAATAAAAAAATTAAAAAAAATTAATAAAAAAAATAAAAAATAAATTCCATTAACCATAAACATGATAAACACACATTGCAAACTCTAAAATTGGATATCAAATAAATTTTGCATGCCTTGATTCTGATTTTAATGCAAGTTTAAGTTCATGAGCATAGTTTTTGGAAAGTGTGGTTGTCCGATGTGATTTTTCAAAGTTTACATTTTCATCCTCTTAATAAAAATGCCACAATGCACGTCTTTTGGATTGTGGGTGTAAATTTGAGTTCTTGGGTCCCTTTCATTATAGCATAGGGTTCTGGGGTCACTTTTAGTTTAATTTGAGTATCCAAAAAAAAACAAAAAAAAAAAAAACAAAAAAAAAGACCACATAGAGAAAATGTTTTGTCCAAATGCGTGGCATCCAGCACTTGGGGATCGTGACTCCATAGTTGTCTTGCCCAGAGTTAGGCTTTATATCTCTATTGTATAGCATGAAATTGACAATATGTGTGGCTTCCGGCACTTGGGGATCGTGACTCCATAGTTGTCTTGCCCAGAGTTAGTCTTTTCATATCTATTGTGGTTAAAAAAAATAAAAAATAAAAAAAAATAAATAAAAAAAAGGGATACTCATCTTAAGGTTTAATGTGATTCCCACCTAGCGCTTCCATTTTTCCCCTTGAACAATAAAATGGGCCCCATATCTTTTATGATGCACAACACTTTATCATACTTAATTGGAATTGGATGAAATGTGGCGATGAATTTGAACAAAGGAATGGGCTTGGGCTTGGGATATGCTTATGGACCTAGCTTGTTTTAAATGATTTTTATGGGTTTTCATAATTTTTTTTGGTATTAGATATTTGGTTGAGTAATGTGTATTTAAATGTTTTTGGAAATGGGGATTTGGATTTCATATTTGTAATTTATTTTGCTCGGGACTAGAAAAACTCAAGTTGGGGGTGTGATTAGTCACTGAAAGTGGCTAATATTCATTGTTAGGTTCTTAATATTAATGTGTTTAAAAGTTCATAAATATCAATTTTAGTCCAATTCAGAAATTGAACTTCATTTCCCATCATTGTGCAATTCATTCTTAAAATGTCAATTTGGGCCCACTCAATAATTTGCTTGTGGAAATTACAATATTCATCATTTTAATTTGAAATTTTGGGATATGATTGATCACTTTTTTTGGAACATTTTATCTTTTAGGTCCGATGGATGAATCACAAAGGAAGATGGAGAATTTTGTGCCTGAAGGCAGAAACATGCTGGAAAAAGCATAATGGGCCTAAGGCCCATCAAACAAATGTGGGGCCCAGAAACCAAGCCCAATGAAGCTCAAATTTATACAGTAGAAATATAAAAATATGAGTATCATTTTATTCAACTGTGGACGGAGCTAATTCTGATGTTATCATGATGATAAATGGATCTGAAGTTGAGATTTAAATGGTGGACATGACATTAATGCTCAAAAATCCGTCCCACCATTTCCACTATAACTTCCAAACGGCTCAGCGAAATTTCCTGAAATTTTTACAGCTCATAGAGGACAGATGGATGAAGATATTTCTCTTCTACAGGCCCTCCGTATTCGGCCTTATTCAATTTCGAATTCACACGTCAATGTGGACACAGCAAACCATTTGGTGATGGGTGACATTCCAAAATTCATGGGGACCCAAGCTAAGAGGAAATTCCTTTCTGATGTAAAACACTATGTGTTTGATGATCCTTACCTCTTCAAGTTCTGTCCTGATCAAATCATCAGGAGATGTATTCCTGAGTCTGAACAAGAGTCCATTCTAAAATTTTGTCATGGAGAGGCATGTGGAGGCCACTTTTCAACAAAGAAAACCACTACAAAGGTCCTACAAAGTGGTTTCTACTGGCCGAACCTTACTAAGGATTCCTTCCAATTCTGTAAAATTTGTCCTCAGTTTCAGAAATTAGGATCCATTACCAAAAGGAATCAAATGCCCGTCACTCCCATTCTAGTCGTTGAAATCTTTGATTGTTGGGGAATTGATTTCATGGGGCCCTTTACAAACTCTAAGGGATACCTCTACATCCTCTTAGCTATTGATTATGTCTCAAAATGGGTTGAAGCCATTCCCACCAAGTCCAATGACCACCATGTTGTGATCTGATTTCTAAAAGAGCATATATTTCCTCGATTTGGAATTCCTAGGGCTATAATTAGTGATCGTGGAACCCATTTCTGCAACCACCCATTCTCTTCACTCATGTCTAAGTATGGTATTACTCATAAAGTTTCCACTGCATACCATCCTCAAACCAATGGTCAAGCTGAGTTGGAAAATAGATAAATTAAGAAATTTTTTGAAAAAACTGTCAATCCCTCTAGGAAAGATTGGTCCGAGAAACTCTTAGATGCCCTTTGGGCATATCGAACTTCTTTCAAAACTATCCTAGGCATGTCACCGTATAGATTGGTTTATGGAAAAGCATGTCATTTACCTGTAGAAATTGAGCATAAGGCCTTTTGGGAAATAAAAAAAATGAACTTTGACATTTCTTTGGCTGAAACAAAAAGGAAATTAGATCTTAATGAACTCGAGGAACTTAGGACGAAGGATTATGAAAATTCAAGGATCAATAAATCTAAAGTTCAAGCCTACAAATCTAGGAATATCAAAGTCAAACACTTTGAACTGGGAAAATTTGTGCTCTTGTATAGTTCAAAACTTCATCTACACCCAGGAAAGCTAAGGTCCAGATGGTCTAGTCCATACCTAGTGCATCATGTGTACCCTCATGGGGCAATAGAGATTCAGGATCCCACAAGTGGTCATGTATTCAAAGTCAATGGTCATAGGTTAAAACCATTCATTGAATCATTCAATAAAAAGAAACCAAGGAGGATTTAACTGAGCCAACATATGAACCATAGAAAAATTGATAGATTGAGGGTATAAGTCAGGCTAACGACGTTAAACAAAAGCGCTGCACGGGAGGCAACCCGTGGTTTTCATGTTTCCAATCACTGGGAATCATCTTTTGTTTCCTTCTGCTTAATTTTGTTACTTTTTTTTATATATAGACTGTTGAACTGTTCTTCTTTTATGAGTAAGGATGGGTATGAAAAGGGAGCACCGTATTCATCCGTGTCACGCGGTGTGATCCCTGAGTAATACCTTACCCATAAATTTAAAGAAGACAATGTATCATCAGTTTATTTTATTTATGTTTTTGTAGGTTAAAAAAAAAAATTAGACTCTTGACCTGTTCTTCTTTTATGAGTATGGATGGGTATGAAAGGGGAGAACCGTATTCATCCGTGTCACGCGGTGTGATCCCTGAGTAATACCTTACCCAGAAATTTAAAAGAAGACAATGTATCATTAGTTTGATTTAAAAAAAAAATGAAAATGATGGTACTTGGAATTAAATAAATCATTGTGTTGTTTGTTTTGTCTGCTTTGTCCTTCTTTTTATGGTTCAGGAACTATTTTGGGTGATACATGTTCAATCAAGGAGGTGCCTACATCCCCAAAGAGATCAAAGGAGTAATTTGGAGCATCATGAACCTCAACTTTAAAAACCAGGTGAATGTGTTCCATGTTTTTCATTCTCAATTTTAACTTTGAACTCCTCTCCTACCACCTTCTAACTTTTTTTTCTTTAAACACTGGGGACAGTGTTATTCTAAGTTGGGGGGGGGATAAAAAATGATTTTTATTTTGAATAAGAACATGCAAAAAAAAAAAAAATTAAAAAAAATTAAAAAATAAAATAAAATAAATTCCATTAACCATAAACATGATAAACACACATTGCAAACTCTAAAATTGGATATCAAATAAATTTTGCATGCCTTGATTCTGATTTTAATACAAGTTTAAGTTCATGAGAATAGTTTTTGGAAAGTGTGGTTGTCCGATGTGATTTTTCAAAGTTTACATTTTCATCCTCTTAATAAAAATGCCACAATGCACGTCTTTTGGATTGTGGGTGTAAATTTGAGTTCTTGGGTCCCTTTCATTATAGCATAGGGTTCTGGGGTCACTTTTAGTTTAATTTGAGTATCAAAAAAAAAAAACAAAAAAAACAAAAAAAAAAACAAAAAAAAAACAAAAAAAAAAGACCACATAGAGCAATGTTTTATCCAAATGCGTGGCGTCCGACACTTGGGGATCGTGACTCCATAGTTGTCTTGTCCAGAGTTAGGCTTTATATCTCTATTTTGGAGCATGAAATTGACAATATGTGTGGCGTCCGACACTTGGGGATCGTGACTCCATAGTTGTCTTGCCTAGAGTTAGTCTTTTCATATCTATTGTGGTTAAAAAAAAAAATAAATAAAAAAAAGGGATACTCATCTTAAGGTTTAATGTGATTCCCACCTAGCGCTTCCATTTTTTCCCCTTGAACAATAAAATGGGCCCCATATCTTTTATGATGCACAACACTTTATCATGTTTAATTGGAATTGGATGAAATGTGGCGATGAATTTGAACAAAGGAATGGGCTTGGGCTTGGGATATGCTTATGGACCTAGCTTGTTTTAAATGATTTTTATGGGTTTTCATAATTTTTTTTGGTATTAGATATTTGGGTGAGTAATTTGTATTTAAATGTTTTTGGAAAAGGGGATTTGGATTTCATATTTGTAATTTATTTTGCTCGGGACTAGCAAAACTCAAGTTGGGGGGTGTGATTAGTCACTGAAAGTGGCTAATATTCATTGTTAAGTTCTTAATATTAATGTGTTTAAAAGTTCATAAACATCAATTTTAGTCCAATTCAGAAATTGAACTTCATTTCCCATCATTGTGCAATTCATTCTTAAAATGTCAATTTGGGCCCACTCAATAATTTTCTTGTGGAAATTACAATATTCATCATTTTAATTTGAAATTTTTAGATATGATTGATCACCGTTTTTGGAACATTTTATCTTTTAGGTCCGATGGATGAATCACAAAGGAAGATGGAGAATTTTGCGCCTGAAGGCAGAAACATGCTGGAAAAAGCATAATGGGCCTAAGGCCCATCAAACAAATGTGGGGCCCAGAAACCAAGCCCAATGAAGCTCAAATTTATACAGTAGAAAGATAAAAATATTAGAATCATTTTATTCAACTGTGGCCGGAGCTAATTCTGATGTTATCATGATGATAAATGGATCTGAATTTAAGATTTAAATGGTGGACATGACATTAATGCTCAAAAATCCGTCCCACCATTTCCACTATAACTTCCAAACGGATCAGCGAAATTTCCTGCGATTTTTACAGATCATAGAGGACATATGGATGAAGATATTTCCCTTCTACAGCCCCTCCGGATTCGGCCTTCGTCAATTTCTAATTCACACGTCAATGTGGTGGACGAATCTGGACAGTTTTCCGGGTCAAATTCGAAACATCAATTTCCTTTTGATTATTCACCCTCCATTTGACTTTATTAATTGTTGGGGGGTGAATTAATTGTTGGGGGATGTACCTAAGACTCCTAATATGCCTATATAAAGAAGCTAGTGGTGAAGGGAATGGGTGTGGAAAATTTTCTTATCATCTTGGATGCTTTGTTTCATTGTAATGTTTTGCTTCCAAATTTCCTTTGTAATGTTTTCCATTTCCATGTAAGTTTTTTTTGTATCTTTATGTTCTTAATAAACTTATTCTCTTATATATTTTCCATTTCATTTATTAAAACTTTATAATCACAAATCATAGTGATATCTCTGTGTTGTTGTGAATTAGTTCACACATAGGTGTGAATTTCATTCACACACACGGAGGAGTGCTCGTTATTTCTGCGGTTTTAATTTCTTCAATCCAATTCTTGTTATCCATCTTCCGCCCACCATTGAGAGTATACCATCAATGGAGGGCTAAACCCTTAATGGGTTGATCTTAGGAGGATGCAAAGGCTGGATTGAATGTTATTTTATGAACGAATTGTTGTTAATTGGATAATTAATTTAAGACATCCATTCTTCAGTTATTTCTTCTCTTCATCTTTACTGTGTTTGAGCAAAATAAATTCAATTACTAAATGACCATATACCTTGGAGAGATCATGAATTTGGTTCTATAAGTGTATAGGGGATTAGTAATTGTGTTTAGTAAGCACCAAACCAGAAAATGATGAAGGTAGTGTTATTTTTGAAGAATGGATTCATCAAGAATTAATAAAACCAAAATTGTTTAAAGAAGTAAAATTCATTCAATCCACCCCGAGAATAATCCTAGATCAACCCATTTTCATTGAATTGAATTCACGTAGGCTTCTTAGTATTATTTAAAACCATCCAAAATCAAAACCAAAGTTGGCTACTGTATAGCCCATCCTTCACCAAATCATAGCGTCTCAAGGATACTTCTTCGGTCCCTGTGGACTCGACCCCTACATGTACTACATTGATGGCTTTTACCCGTAGGGTAAATTTGGGCGCAACCAGTTCATTATTTTAATGGTAGCATAGTTAATAAAATTAAATATTAAATGAAAGAAAACCATGATAGTCATATAATAAAAGATTCCATTCTAGATATAAATAGAATCATCATCATCCAAATTTACTTTGAGATAAAACTCAGAGAAAGGATAATCTTAATGTAAACAACTTCAAAGTCTTGTATAAGAACTTAAGAATTTTTCTTAAGTAGAAGGAAAATATTTTATGTGTTTGGGTAACAAATTCCCAAGTAACCAATTGCTAAATTTTTTCAAAACAAGAATCTAAATTTTTATGAAAATCATAGAATTATTTTGTTAAGATTTCAAAATAATTAAATGTAAGATGACCAAAGTAACTTTAGTCTCCACTCACATGATCAATGTGATTGAGTGTTCTAATAACTTGGTGAGACTAAAAATATCCTTTAAATCATGATTAAATTATTTAATTAATTCTTGAATCATTGTTAGAAATTTTTAAAGAATGTAATTGAGTTTAATAATTTTTTACTCAATTTTATTTGACATTAGAGGATAACTAAACTACAACATATGATGTCTAGGTTCTCATGCGGTACTAATAGTACAAATGGTTATAAGTAAAAATAGTAGAAGAAAAGTCAGTTAGAAGGTCAAAAAATGGTTATTAAAGTATCTAGTCAAGGTCATTGAAAAATGAAAAAGGTTTCAGAAGGGGGTGGAAATGTTTCCATAGGATGAATATTGTCTAGCCTACCTAAAGGGGTTTGTGAGACTGCATGAAAATTCCACATTATGTATTAGTGTTTTAGAAATAAATTCTTCAATTTTAAATGATACATAATACTAAATATAAATTTTAAAAATATTTTATGTATGAATAAGTTTAATATCAATGAAATAATTGATGAAACATGTAGTTTTCATTCAAGTAGTAAAGGGTTGATAAATCATGATGAAATAAATGGCTACTAAAAGGAAGTGGGTGTCTTTTACCATATTGTCACATAGATATGAGGAAGGAATTACAAAGAGATATAACGAGTTTAAGAAAACCCTAAAATGAAAAAACATAAGGTTGATCTAGTGGTCTATCATATATGATATGATTATATGAGAACATATTTATGGTTTTTAATGTTATTAATAGAGTTTAACAATATAAAATATATCATGTTATACAAAAGGCTAACACAACTTTATCATCCTTCTACATTGGCTATATAAATTTTGTGAAGTGAAATGATAATTAACCTATAAAAGTAAAAATTTTTAGTTATCTATGACTAATGTTCATCATAGAGTATTATATATTGTGAAAAATTATTATGGTTAGTGTAGGTATTATTTTATATAGAGAAAAAAAATATACTCATGAGGCACAAAAATAGTTTTGTGTGATAGATAACCCCCCCAAGTATACTACATTGTGTGTTATACACTATGTATTTAGTATAATAGGGGATAAGGTTTCATATTTTTATTTAATAAATACCTAATATTGGTGAGATACCTAGCCTGAGAAACATAATACATTAAAAATTTTCTTATACAAGCCTTGAGGTGTAACTAATATAGGTGATTGAGTATGTTGTTGATCATGTCATTAGTTGGAGATTAACAAAGATGATATTTATCTTCTCATAAGATGAGTATGAAAACTAGGCCGTCTATTAATATGGAATGAAATAGTTAATTTTTCAAGATAATACATATGATTAGGTTATTAATTGGATGAGGGCCATGTGATCATGATGTTCTCATCCATAAGGTTGAATGACATGTGATGTATTCATCAACCAAGTCAGTCTATACTCATATAATCGAGAATTTATGAATATAATATATAATATTGATATACTCCATGTTCTATGTTTAAAAAAAATATTATAAAAATTGATCATATAAAAATTCATTCTTATATATGATATAAATGGTGGACACAGGTATATAAATACATGTGTTTTATGGGGATTGAGTTTTAAAAAACCCATAGATATTCTTTAAAAGTATTTTAGAGTTTATCCAAAAAGAGTTTTGGATGGATATTCACAAGGTATTGCATATAATGTGATACAAGTTTAATTTGTTGATAAATTTCAAAAAGTTCTATGGAATATATCTAAAAGGAGTTTTGAATATAATTTTGCATGTTATTGTATATGATATAGTATAAGGTGTAATGATACAAAGTTTATAAGGCTTTAATACAAGTGGAATATTGATGGAGATATTCCTTATATCCATTAACATATGATGTTTTGGATATATTATTTTATATGATATATACATGTCATATGATATAGAATATGGGAATAATTCATATAATATTCCATGTTAAATGAATATAATAAAGCATGGTTATGCTTATATCATGCCACTTCTAAAAAAATCATAATGCACCTTTCAGGTAAAGTTATATAGAAGTTTTGTGAGTATAACCTTATCATAAGATTCACAAAAGTACCTTAAAAATGATATTAACATATTAATTTTCATCATTTCCATTTTATAATCTTCCACCAAATGACTAACATCGATCAAATTTTTATATGACGTAACATATAGTTAATCAATTATGAATTTATATGATAAATTCATGAAAGGATAAAGTATTAATCATAAATTAACTAATGTATGTGTTAACACATTATGGTCTAGAGAGAATACTATAGGTATATATAAGGAAGAAGTCATGATGACACTGGTTTAGTTCAAGATTTCCCAAGATTTCAGTTATTTCTCTTGTTACTCTCTTTATCCCCCTTTACCACTGAGAGTTACTAGAATACCATGGGTGTGAAGAATAATCCTGTCTGAGAATTAGGTGATTCATATTATTCCATGGATGAAATATAAAATAAGGATTCCAATTAAAACTTCTAAGGTATCTTCATTAATAATACGATCAAAAGATAGTAATATAAGCTCTCTTCAGTGAATGGCACATGAGTTCTTCATTTTATGTTTATACACGGTTTCAATTTCATACATGATGATTTTATAATTTTTTTATTGTTAATCATTTATTCTATGTTGAAAAAGTGTTATTTGACTCCTAGACATCCAATAGTATCATCTGTGGATAGATAGACATTAAGAATAGACTATAAATATTTTGGAGGTCATTCTTTACAATTTTTTTTCTAGATTATGACAGATCATAGGAGAATCATATTATTTTTAGAGAATTTATATATAATAAGAATTATCAAGTGTTAATTTGGATGGATCCATTTTATTTATTTTATAGAAGTTCATTTTGATCACAATTATGTTGGGATGAGGTAGGATAGAGGTCTAGAGTTGAGAAAAAACTGTTCAAAAAATTTGTAAATTAATCCAAAACAAATCAGAATAATAGTTTTATTATTATGGCTCAGATTTTGGTGAATATTTAATAACCCTTTATGTTTTTTATTCAGTTTTGGTTCCAAACCAAACCAAACCAAACCTATTAAATAGAACCTCAACTATTTCTATTGGAATTACAAGTTCTAATTACAGGATATATTTCATTATAAACAAAAATTTTATCTTGGTAGTAGGTCATGGATGATATCATGTCACCGTGTCGATGATTATGTATAAATTATATTCAAATTATAATATAATGAATATAAAATATCATGGATCCATATATAGAATGTTATTTTAAAAAATAGGTTAATGTGTAATATAAACCAAAGAAAACTGAAAATGTATGGTCTAAAAATTCTCTAATTTAAACTAAACTGTTATTAAATAGTTTGGGTTTTATATATAAAAACTTAAAAATAAATTGTGTTTAGTTTAGTTTTTAGTTAAAATTAAACCAAACCTATATGTTCCACCTCGTATGGAGGTCTATATCAGGACTTAGCTTGGTCTGAGATATGGAAAATGTATTTATTTGATCTAGAAGCAATTTATGATAGATCAGACCTGATAAAAGTCATACACTGATTATTGATGGATACCGTTGGAGTTTTTGTTTGGTGAATATGTTATTTTGTAAGTTTCACCATAATTGGGACATCAAAAATCAACAATCAAGGGAAATTGACACCTCACTAAATAGTTTCATTTGGAATTATTGAGTGAATTAGAAATTTGTCTAACTGGTTAGAGTTTCCACTAAAGTATGTTGTGGTGCACGATGTGTTTCATGATTCATATCGAAGGAAGTACATAAAAAACTAATCTCATATTATTTAATGTGAATATATTGATTTAGAACCTAAAATTACCGTTAATGAAAGGATAGTTTAGATTATTAATAGAAAAAATAAGGTCTTTAAAGGAAAATATATTCCATTAGTTTAAGTACTGTTGCAAGATGGTAAAGTTTAAGAGGAAACATGGGAGAGATAATCTCACATTAAACATAAATTTCAAGATATTTTTATGTGATAGACGACCTCGTAACTTTTTGAGGATAAAAATTACTATTCTAGGGTGAATTTTTACACCCACATTTTTTAAGCTTAATTAATGGATGTGAGATAATATTAAGCTCAGTTATTAATGTTTGTTTCTATAGTTAAATGATATTATCCTTAAAAATATTTTTATTATTTAATTTATAGATATTTATTAGCTTGTATTTAATGAAAAAAATATTCTTTTTGATAAGGTTAATATTAGAGGTGTGATTTTTTGGCATGAAATTAATATAATTTTGGATATTTTTACATGAAAATAATTGGTAATTTTGATTTCTCATGATCAATTAGAAATTAATTTTGGTAAATTAGAGAATTTTGGGATGCTTTGGCACTATATATATTATTATGGCAGGGATGAAAATAATAATTGAAATTTTAATATGGAATTAATGATAGAGAATGGAAGAAATTTTAATAAGGGATAAATAAATGGATTTGTCTTATTTATCAAGGGAGTTACCTATGAAGAATTTTTTTTAATAAAGGGATTTGTATTATTTTTATAGGATTTTTATTATTTATTAAGGAAAATTATAAAATTATATTATGTTGTTAAGGATATTATTAATTTATAAGATAATATATCCTTATTACATGAAATGTCATATTTTTACATTTCTCACTCTCCCTATAAAAGTAGTTAGTCAAGATTTATAACTTTTGGTTTGATGATATACCAAATGGAATGAGAATAATGCCACTTAATGGATTCATGTGACCAAATACCATGCATCACATAGTAGTCATTTTAAAATGACATGGGCTGTGTTAATATGACACAGAGGCCATGCTAAATTTATATGTGTCATACCAATCATCGTTAAATGGGTATTATTGGTTTTTAAGTCTAATATATATTGTTTATAGAAAAATTAGGATGAAATGACATTGTGGATCACTCCACAATGATAATCATGTAGGGAACTTATGGAGATTTCAAAGAATGCATTTGAAGTAGGTTTATCCTATTCTTTCCATATATGATTATGACCTTTTTATTTTTTCTTGTTGTGATTTTCAAACACATTATTTAAACTTGATTTTATTATGTAACTTTGTGATATTAATTTTAAAAAAATGTGATTTATCAATATTTTTGACAAATTGAAAGTAGGAATTTTGATGAAAAACATGAATAAAAAGTTTTTAAATCATTGGATTTGATTTTTGAAAATGAGTTTTTTTATATTAAATTAGATTTAATCTTAAGATAAGAGTATTATATGATTTTTTCATGGGAAATAATTTTGGAAGGAAAATGTTTTTTAAAAACCATTTTAAAGATATGAACAATGGGTTTCCATTGGTTGGTAGGAGCAATGGAGGCATGGTTGGATTCACCATAGAAAGGATGGATGGACACTTACAAGATCATCTATGTCGGTTAGGATTTATTTCAGATTGAAAAATCAATTTATAAATCTTTTTAAGTGATAGATGGCCACATAACGTTTTGAGGATAAAAATTACTATGCTAGTGTAAATTTTTACACCTGTATTTTATATGCTTAATTAATCGATGTGAGATAATATCATGTTCATTTGTTTAAGTTTTTTCCAACGGGGAAATGAAATTATACTTAAAATTATTTTTATTATTTAATTTATGGATATTTATTAGGTTTTATTTAATGAGAAAATATTCTTTTTGAAAGGACAATATTAGAGGTGTTATTTTTTGGCATGAAATTAATATCATTTTCAATATTTGTACATGAAAATAATTGGTAATTTTGATTCTTAAGGATGAATTAGAATTTTTTTTTGGAAAATTATAGGACTTGGGGTTTCTTTGAAACTATATATATTATTATGGTGGGTATAAAAATAATAATTCAAATTTGAATATGGAATTAATGATAGAGAGTGGGAGAAATTTTGATGAGGGATAAATAAACAGATTTGTTTTATTTATAAAGGGAGTTACCCATGAAGTTTTTTTAATAAAGGGATTTTTCATATTTTTATATTTATTTTTGTTATTTATTAAATAATATTATAAAACTATATTATATTGTTAAAAATATGATTAGTTTATAAGATAATATATCTGTATGCATTTAAAGCTCATATTTTCACATTTCTCACTCTCCCTCTTGAAGTTGTTAGTCAAGATTTATAACTTTTAGTTTGAGGATATACCAAATAGCATGAGAATAATTACACACAATGGATTAATCTGATCAAATTCAATGTGTCACATGGGGGTCATTTTAAAATGACACGGGATGTGTTAATATGGTACATAGGTTATTCTGAATTTATGTGTGTCATAATAATCATTTTTAAATGGGTATTGTAGTTTTTTGAGTCCAATCGATATAGTTTATAGATAAATTATGATGAAATGACATGTTGGACTATTCCACAAAGGTAATCATCTAGGAAACTTATGGAGATTTATAAGAATACATATGAGGTATATTTCTATTATTCCTTCCCTAGATGATTATGAATCCTTGATTTTTTATTGATGTGATTTTCAAACACTTTTTTTAAACTTGATTTTATCAAGTAAATTTGTGAGATTAATTTGATAAAATAGATAATTTATCAAGATTATTGATAAATGTAAAGTAGTAATTTTTATGGAAAACATGAATAAGACTTTTTTAAAATCATGGGATTTGATTTTTGAAAATGAGTTTTTTATCTTAAATTGGATTTGATCTTATGATAAGATGGTTATATGAATTTTTCATGGGAAATAATTTTGGAAAGAAAGTGTTTTTTTAGAAACCATTTTAAGGATATGAGAAATGTGGTTCTATAGGTTGGTAGAGACATTGGAGGCATGGATGGATTCAACATAGAAAGGATGGATGTAAACTTACAAGATCATCTATGTGTGTGAGGATCCAATGCATGATGAATGATAACTATTGTTGGTTTAGTTTATTTCTTTGTTTAATGGTTTCTTACTTTTCGATACTACTCATGGTTCCTTAAATTATGAAAATATATAATATTTGGTAAATTATAATGGAATTCAGTATACTTGGTTCTAAAAGGGGTTTTATGAATTTTTAGTCAACATAAAATTTATTTATCTTCTAAATGACACTGGTTAAATTATTTGGAATGTATTATACATGGGAATATATGTGGGTTATTCTGGTAAATCCCAACGAGTAAAGTTTTACTCATCACTACTCATTTATATTGGTTTGTGTAGATATTTTTATTATTATATAGGAAAAGTAAAGTCTATGATATTCATCATTAATGGACCATAGAATTTATATTCATGGAGGTATGTATTGGTGCTTAGTCACACATATTTGGAAGAGTTTCAATATTTTGGACAGATAGGTCCCATTCATCTATATATTTTTTTATGAAATCTATTATCTTAGTTTTTTTCTCCTATTGTATTAACAATACTTTTTTGGTTTTAAAAGGTAATTTTAAATATAGTTTTGGTTCTAAAATAAAACAGATCTCATCCACATATATTTTCTTATTTTATTTGAGGGTTAATAATTATATAATGATTATACTATATACCATAACACTAGTTTCTAGACTTTGCTGATTGAAGAATGCTCTTGAAGCTATTTGGTGCTCTAAATCATGTTCCCAGTTTTGGGTATTCTAGTTGGGTCATTACATAAAGAGTTTCAATAAATAGTTTTTTTTGAAACACTTAATTTATGTTTTCCTTGGATTATCCAAGTTAGCCTATACACAAGGGATCAAACCAAGAGGAAATGCGGGTGATCCTTGTGTGATTTCTAATGTATCTTGTTCACCTAAAGTCAAAGATCTTATTTTATTTTCTACTTTTAAATATGGTATTAACATACCCTTAAGTTGTGTTACATTTTTTCAAATTAGTTTTTATATTAACACATCTTATAGACACTTGAAATTCATAGTGGATCATGTAGTGACACTAGGGGTGGGGGTGAATCAGTATAGGAAAATTTTAATGATTTTTACTAGAATTGTTTTACTCCATTTTTGTATTTAAACCTATGAACCTATTAGTATGAATAGATGTCATAGTTTCACCAAAAAATTCACACCACGTTCAACAAATAATGTAAATAAAGAATAACACATCGTATTTTTTACATTGTTCACCCCTAATGTGTGTGACTATGTACTTTTTGTGTTTGGGTCAAATATCAGACACAAATTTTCTATTATTATCTACAATGATTATAAGTATCATGGGAAGGTATCATCCTTTATCCATTAGGATATATCCCAAAAATCATTTTATGTATTCTGACAATTTTATAGCCCCTCGAATAGTTCTTCACACTGGCTCTCACCACTTTACAATGTTCCCCTTTCCACTCTTATGAACCTGATCTTAATTATGATCTTATATGTCTTTACATCACAATATAATATGTTTTTCTATAACTGTTGGTCTTTTAATACCTCTTAATGAACATATTAAACTATATGCATGTCAATGATATTCTTTCTATATTTAGAATAACCATCAAAATATTCTTAAAGTTTTCCACTTTCTTATCCTTATAAATATTTAGAAGGCGTAACTCTTTGAATCTCATCATGGAAATTCATTGAATTAGAAGATCCACTAGAACATGAAGTCCATACTCACTAACTATAGATTTATTAACTATTTAAGTCATATCAATTATTATACTTCAATATATTAAGATCTATTCCCTAATATTCTTTGACCCAAACAATATACAAAACTTACATGTCAATTTCATAGCATGTACACAACTAATTATTCACATAAATTTCTTCTCAAAATTATGAAATTGATTATCACATAACCATATTAATGTAAGGAATACTATTTACCTATGCCTTATACAAGAAAAAATAACTTAACTCTCCTCAAGAATTTACTCTAAACTTAATTATGTGATTAATACCTATTCATAGGGATAACCAATTCATTCATGAAACTCTTCATAATTCTTGAAAATAACACACCTCCATTCATGAATGTCAATTGTAACATCCCAACTCTCCTCATTGGATTGAGGAGTGATGTTATAGCTACTAGGCCTTAGGTGATATCCATAAGACACCAAATTCCATAAATAAATGATAAGGGATTCAAGAATAAATGTGGGATGATTTTACCTTTGAAGATAAAACATCTAAACTACAATAACAATAAATAAACAACCTCTATATAACGCCTTAGTAAAAAAATACAATTCAAAACATAACCAATCCATCAACCAAATCATATTACAAGTATAAAACAAGTGACATAACTAAAGGAATTAAAATATAATAAAATTAAAAGATAGAAAAGACATCCAACCATTATCTCCCAACCTAATCCAAGATCAAACTCAATAAGACATGCCCATAGTATCAAGAAGCCTCATCAAATATCTAAGACACATTACCTTCACCTATGTATTAAAATATTACATCTTCAAATGAAAAATAGTTCCCATGTCGGGGGTGAGTCTAAACCTAGTAGGATTTTCCCATTAACTTCCTAACTCACACTAATAGGAAAAAAATTGTTAGCACATTTATATAAAATGTTTTAAAATAATTTTAAAATATTTTATATCAAATCCAAAAAATCTTTCAATAGAAATCAATAATAAAATAATTTAAAACATTTTTTATCTCATTTTTCATATCCATTGCATGATTTCACACACACCCACACATCCACACATTCAAGCCTAGGTGAACGTTTCATACTCATGAGCGGTCTCTAATCCATCCACCAAATCATCACTAGGTGGAAAATCTCTTTATGTCTAAATGTAATGCACCCCTCATCTAGGGCCACGTCTCTTATACCCCAATGGTACACACCCATTATTCAGGGCCACATACAAAGCATGAACTCTAACCAACTATGTATGGTAAAGTCCATGAAAATCTATTTAACATAAAAAATTTCTTTTGTTAAAATATTTCAACAAAAATTTTATATGTATCAAATAAAATCCCTAATTTTAAATTTTCCTTTTTAAAATTATCATCAAAAAGGATTTTCAAAAAAACCATCCAATTTGCAGAGTTTCTCAAAAAAATAACCAAAGAGGTTTCTAACAAGAATTACATAATAATTTCACAATAATTTAAATAAAAACATTTATTTCAAGCAACTCCTTCAAGTTTTAATAATGTTGAGTTGAGAGAGAATCCACCTACCTATCAAACATTGGAGAAGAAGAAGAACGACACTACAATTTTCTAGATATCAGCTTAGATATCCTTTACTTTAATAGATCTAACCATAAAACATCATAATTTACATCAAAGAACATGAATCTATCCTCAAAAAATTAGATCTAATGTTCCAATAAAAAGGATGATAAGATATCTACGAAGAATGTCTATGAACGAAGACTTACCGAAAAATATGGATCTTCAACATGCTTTGAATAACCTAAAAATTTATCCCAGATCGAAGGGTAATCTCTCTCAGGACTTGGTAGAAAAATGAGTTTTGGGTTATAAAACATCCAGAAAATGAAAGGTGTATCAAGACCTAATATGTGATAAACCGACAAACTTTGGATCTATAATTGTATGCCGCATGGTTAGGACACATGGTTTGGAAAATAGTGTTCTAACCACGTAGTGATAACACCTTAATCCAACCACTCACACAGTTGGATTTCATGGTTAGACAAACCATGCACCAACCATGCTTTTCCACTTTTTGCAGACATTCAACATTTTCTCTAGATATCCACATGATTTGGAAAAACCATGCACCAACTGCATGGAGCTACTATCCCTACTACGACAAGCCACACAGTTTTCTGGATGAGGTTCATGGTTTGTAATAACCATTCTCAAACCGTGAACCTCTAGAAAATCCTCCAAAACATGAAAAAACTCCTCTTAACCTCCCAAAACATAACCTTATTTATATATATACTTAAAATAAATAAATAAAGGTTCAATTACCTAAAAATTGGGGTGCTATATTCTCAACACCATTTGTCTTTCCATCCCTAGAAAGTAGAAAACTAGAGTTTACATAGAAGATTTTTGGCCACTTCTCTAACATTTCCTTTTCAGACCCCCACATTTCATCTTGGATCTGGCCATGTTTCTATAAAAACTACAATAGACTGATGATTTTCCCATTAAATACTTTTTGTAACCTATCCAGAATCCATACCGGCACTTAAATAATCATAGAATCTGACTAAAGTTCAACGTGATCCCATTCAATCACATGGTCAAGATCAAGTTGATACTTCTTCAATTAAGATACATGAAACATGTTATGCAACAAACTAAACCATGGTGGAAAATACAAATCATATGTCACCTTATTAACTTATTCATGTATCTAAAAGGGCCTATGTGCCAAGGAGACAACGTTCCTTGCTTACCAAAATGAAGTTGCCCAAGCCTTGGAGAGATTCTAAAAAACACATTATCACACACCTAAAATGGAAATAGACATTAAAGATGATCCACATATTATTTATGACAACTCTAACCCATATCTATCCTCTTCTTGATCAACTAAATATTTTATATTCTCTATTGAACAAATATGGGTCATACCAATTAAGTCTCACTTGATTCCACCAAATAAAGTGGATAAAAAAAGGATTCCCATGAAATGATTCACAATTATCTATATGTATCGAGTATTGATAAATATTGTTCTATGGGAATGCCACTAATGGTATGTGATCCTTCGATGAGCCACCAAAATCTATTACACAAGCCCTAAGATTTTCCTCCAATGTTTGGATCGTCCTTTAGGATTATTCACCCATTTTAGGATGAGTCACAATGATCATAGACAACTGAGTCCCAAGGTATTGTTGTTAGGTTTTCCAAAAAATGAGATGTAAAACTGGGGTCTTGGTAAGATACAATCATAACTGGAATTCTATGCAGCTTTACAAAGTATCATATATAGATTTTGGAAAAGTTCTCCACCACACGAGATTCACGAATAGGGATTAAATGAGATGAATTCATGAGATGATCCAAAATTACCCACATGTAATCATGTTTCTTCACCATTATTGGTAATATTGTCATAAAATCCATGCCCATATTCTCCCACTTCCACACAAGAATTGGTAAAGACTATAACATGACTATTAGTCGTTTGTGTTCCTACTTAACCTATTAACAGGTGAGGAATCTCAAAAAAACTCCGCCACTTCCCCTTTCATTCATGCCCACAAAAACTATTGTTTGATTACTCTATAATCCTTTTGAATTCCTGAATGAATAAAGCATTTCAAATAGTTGTAAGTATTAATAAGTTTCTCCTAAAAAACCAACGGTATCGTGATACGATCTCGAAAACTCAAAAATGAACTCCCATACGACTTCCATATCTCAATGGTCTCCCAATGATTGAGTTTTTATGTCATGGTATCACATTTTAGATTATATATATAATCCTATTTCACATGCTATACCAAATTAGGAACAAAAAAACTGGGAAGAAAACTGCAATATCACCATGGTTGATATAATATAGGTGAATAGTTTCTATGACTGACATCAGCTACCACTAACCAGAAGAATCATTAGCCAAATAATTATGTTAATTCCTTATTAATTAATCTTCCACACAATTCCATTTACCTGGTTAATAAATCAAGTCAAAGTCAAACATTTAAAGTCATTCCCTCCATCTAATTTTCCGTATATTAAAATATCAGTGTGAGAAAATGTGTTTCATGATATTATGATATGTAAATACTATGAATTTCTAAAAAAAATATTATGATTCCATGTATTTATATCATGTAATAAAATAGCTAATTCAAAAATCATGTGTTCAGTTTTTCTTCTCATGAAACCATAACTATCATGAACCATAAACAACAACATGATTTCCTTGTATGAGAACACATCCCAACCTAGATCCCAATGCATCACAATAGACTACATAGCCCTATATAGATTATGGAAACATGAGAATGGGAATAGATTAAATTCTAACCATAATCTCTTGAAAGGATTTTTGAAATTCATCATTCCATTGGAAAATAATTCATTTCCTCATCAAATCTATCATCAATGATTCTAAATGTGAAAAATAACATAAATTTTTTTAGTATCCTTCTAATCTAATGAAACTGTATATCTCAAAGATATTATTTGATGGTAGACAAGATATAAAAACTTATATATTTTCTAAATATATTGAAATTCCTTTTTTAGAAATGAAATTTCTAAGGATACATACCTCTTATTTCCAAAAATCAAACTTTGATAACTTGGAATAAAAATGATTCTCCCAAAATACTATATCCAAGTATTGATCACGATCCACCTTTATCATTGAATACACCACTATATAATCCATAAACACCCCCAGAATGTTACGCAGATACCTTTTAAATATCTAATTCATCAATTCCATAAATATGAATGGTGTATTTATAAGACCAGAATCCATAACAATAAACTAATAATAGCCATATCAACTTTTGAATGCTGTCTTTGGAATTTCGTATTTATGAACCTGTAGTTGGTGATATCCTGAACACAAGTCAATTTTAGAGAACCACTAGGCTCCCCTCAATTGATCAAATAGTTCATCAATTCTTCGAATAGGATACTGATTCTTTATCATAACTTGGTTAATCTTATGATAATCTACACAAATCCTAATAGATCCATCTACTTTCTTCACAAAATAATAATTTCTTCCCCATGATACATACTAGGCTAGATGAACCATTTAATTTCTAACTATTGCAACTAAACATTCAGTTATCTTAATTCCATTGGTGATATCTAATAATATAGAAGGGAAATAGGACTTGTCCCTGGTAGAAGATTAATCATAAAATCTACTTATCATTCAGGAGAAACCTTGATAAAAATTTAGGAAAAACATTAAGGGATTTCTCCATTATGGTTATAAAATATCTATTACCTATCTCATTTACCACTACCCAATCCACTATTGTTAACTGGTAAGAGATAGTTATAACCAATGGTACCAAGGGTCCTGATCTTCTGGAATCCACTAACCAGTCTCCTTTAAAAAGATTCATAACATAATTTGAAGATATTTTAAATCACTTACCTTGCATAAAAATAAATATGGACCTCAAATTTAATTAACTAATAAATTACTAGAATCAAGTTATAAACATACATCTATATCATAGAGAAATACCATACCCAATCAGTCCCATTGATTGTTATTGAACATGATACACATTTCAAGGTTCTACACTCTAGTTGTCCAAAATGTGTTTGGAGTTTCAAAATAGAAGACATCATCTCAACTTGTAAATCCAAAATATCAATGACATGAGAAGTAATAAATGAGTGGGATGCACCTGTATCAAAAAAATCTTGTGTTATGGTAGAATTCAAAATAATCACACCTCTCACCATAAAAGGTCATGATTAATCTTGCATGATCACTTGCTCAGCTCCATACAATTTATTACTCCATGAACTTTTCTCTTTATTTACCTTTTTGGGATTGAATTGGTTGAGGAGTCATGGTGTTCCTAGAATCACTATGGATTTCTTGGTTCTTTTAACAAGAGATATTCTACTAAACTCGCCCCATCAAAGAATATAATGTCTGAGAAACATGATATGTTTCCCTAACAACTGACCTTGGAGTACTGTAATAATATCACTAAAGATGTCCCATATGGTCACAACCACGACATTCTCTAGGTGGTTCCATACAATCTCGCTTCTAATGCTTAAAATAACTGCACTGAAAACATATAATTTTACTCTTTGGTTGAAAAGTTATGTTGACTAGTCCCATAATATAATTATGAAAGATACCACCCCTTAATAATCGGTGTTACTACTCGGATTGTTGCTAGTATTGGAGTTCCCACATATTCACATTGGAATAAAGAGACTTCCTCTGACCATGTTTCTTGAGATGCCTCTTTCTACCACCATCTATCTATTGAATTTTCTGTATTACCCATTATACATAGAATGGAAATATTTTAGAAAATTTTTGGTTTCAACAACGACTAAAAAATTCATGCCTTCAAGGATTCACTTGAAGCAACATCTAGTGCAAAGTAGACTAAATTCATAAATTTAGCCACATAATCTATTACCAAGAGATTATCCTGCTTCAAAATAAAGAAGTAAGTCATTATAGAAATTCTGAACATGTGAGGATAGAATTTTTTATTGAATAATTATTAAAAATCCTTCAATTCTATTACTTGGTCCAATTTATCATAAATTTCTAAATCCCACAACTGGAATACTAGATCCTAAATCATATATATTCCCAACTTCAATTTCATCTTGGATGGTGTCCCAAGGAAATTGAAGATTTAATTCATCCTATTCAGCACACTTCTGCTTTTTCTAGCATAGAATCCCCCTGAAAGATAGGTGGATTTTTATTTTAGAACTGAACTGAATGATCCACTTGTCTTGGTTCATCCATTTTTTTCCCTCTATCCATGGATTTAAAATCCTAGAAAATGCTCCGAATGAGATATTGGTTCACATATGGCTCAAGTGTAACCACATTCTCAGCAACATCTTCTGGTAGGTTCCTACGGTGTATACATAATGCCATTATCTATAACCAGAAAGAAATCCATTTAGTATCACTCTATAGAAACCGAAGTCTTAGCTATTTCAAAATACCATTTCAATAAGTTCCATAATCAGATTTATCCATAATAAACCGTTTTAACCATTTTCAAAATACCACCATCATGCCTTTTCAAAAGATCACCATTTTAAAAAAATTTCAATGATTTTCAAGATTCCTTATATCTTACCATTTCCATAAATCATTAAATAAATAATGAACAATTCAGTTCTATAGGGAATTCATACTATTAGTGCATTTCATGCAGTACTCATAATCTAAAACCATGATGATGAGGTGAAACATCACCAAGAATTGTATTAAAACACTCATGTACCCTAACTCTATGATAACTTGATGTTCAGTATAAAAAGGTTAGCTATTCCTTTTTATGCTTTAAAATTCATGCTCTTAAAATCCTAATATTTTACCATCCTAAGAAACTAATGAACCTATAAAGACTAATACCACTTCCAACTCCAGGACTAAACACAATTGATACCGAATGATCACATAAACTGATACCATTTGTAACATCCTAGCTATACTCATTGAATCGAAGAGTGATAGGGGAACTACTAGGCCTTAGGTGACATCCCCAAGACACCAAAGGTTGATAATAAATTATAATGGCCTTAAGAATAATTGGTGAATGATTTTACCATTGAGGATAAAACATCCAAACTATTAAAAAATAGATATCCAACCTCTATATGATTCATGAGTACAAAAATAAAACTGAAAACATAACCAATCCAATAACCATATCAGAGTACAAGTGGAAACTAAGTGTCATAACCAAAGGAATCAAAATACAATGAAACCCAAAGATAGTAAATACATCCAACTATTAAATCCAAACCTACTCCAAGATCCAACTTGACACTCCTTGACCACGCTATCAAGAAGCATCACTAAGAAATACGTTTACTTGAATTTACATGTGTCTTGATAGATTCCATATATAAACACACAATATTTCCCAAGAAGGGGGTGATTCTAAGCCCATTATGATTTCCCCATTCACTTCCCAACGCACGTCACAATGAAAAACTTGTTAAAACATTAATATAAAATTGTTTAAAATAATTTTAAAATATATTATATCAAAACTAAAATATTTTCCCACGAAAATAAATAAAACAAGACTTCAAAACATTTCTCATATCATTTGGAATATCCATTCCATGATTTCAGACACACCCACACATTCACACTTGCATACCGAGGTGATAGTTTCATACTCATGAGAAGTCTCTCATCCATGAACAAATTTGTTACTAGGTAGCCAATATCCTTATGCCCCAATGGTACACACCCCTTATCCAGGGTCACATATCTTATACCTCATTGGTAAACACCCCTTATTCAGGGTCATATATAAATAATAAACTCACATCAACCATGTATTAAAAAATCCACACTAAGACATTTCACATAAAACCATTCTTTATTTACAACATTTTGAGCAACCATTTTCTATGTGTCAAATCAAATCCCTAATTTTAAAATTTCCATTTTAAAATTATCATCAAAGAATATTTTCCATAAAACCATCCAATTTCCACAATTTCTCAAAACCTTTACTAAGTATGTTTCTAATAAAAATCACATAATAATTTGAAAATAATTTCAAGAAAAAAATTTATTTCAAGATAATACTTCAAGTTATAATATAGTGGAGTTGAGAGATAATCCTCCTAGCTCTTAAAAATTGGTAAAAAATAAGAACGACACTATAATCCTCTAGATACATGCTTAGTTATCATTTACTTCAATAGATTTTACCATAAAAAAATCATAATTCTCATCCAAGAACATGGATCAATACAATAATAGTTAGATATAATGTTTTGATAAAAAATGAGGATAAAATATTTAATAAGAATAACAAAGAATGGAGACTTACTTTAAAATTTAAAAATACAACTGGCTTTGAATTGACTAAAAATTTCTCCCATATTGAAGGGGAATGTATTTTAGGATTTGGGAGAAAAAGGATTTTAGGATTATGAATTATTAGGGAAATAAAAGGTGTCTTGAGACTTAATCCTAGTTATATCCACGAATTTTAGTTCTAAAATTGTATGCTACACAGTTAGGCTACACGGTTTGGCATACCGTGCACCAACCGTGTAGTGCTACTACCTTAAGACAACCCCTTGCACAATCGTCTTACATGATTAGAAAAACTGTTCACCTACCATGATTTTACACTTTGTCCAAACATGCACAGTTTCCTCTAGAAATCCACACGGTCTATCCAGACCAAGCACCGGGTGTGAGGAACTACTGTCCCTCCTACCACACACCACATAGATTCATGGATGGGGTGCATGATTAGTACCAACCATACTCAAACCTTCACCTCTAGAAAATACTCCAAAGAATTCAAAAACTCATACAAAACTAATAAAACCTAACCCTATCAATTTATATACTTAAAATACATAAATAAAAGTTAAATTACCTAAGAGTGAGGGTGATACATCAATAGGTTCACACAACCTTACTTTCATGACCACCTAACTTGTATGTGATTATTCTATTTTTCCTGAAATCCTTCCTCTTCACTAAGTTAAACTTCATTCTTATAATATCCCACTTCTATAACATACAAGTTCCAAAATTATATAATGAGGAAAATTATTATTTTTATATTTTTTACAGGCTAAATCAAGAAATCCTCCAGACATTCCTTCTACTCATAAACTCCTTAAACATCCAGATCAGACAATCATACTTACATTACTATGAAACTTTTATATTTACATCAATATATGTTATTAATATTAATAAATGATTATAATTTGATTCATATTATTCCATAATATCATTATCATCCTTTAAAATTTCCAATTATGTGTATGGACTTTCTGTCAATACATGATGCTTCAAGGGAATCCTCAACACCCATTTCTTCAGATTCTATCCTTCTTAACATCTATATACTTTTTCTTCATTCTCAATAAATATATATCTTCTAAAATTAACATGAAACATATTATTCAAGATATTGTGATGTTTGTTACTTTGGTATATCAATATAGCATCATCTTACTCAAATTCTCAATTCACCTTATAAAACTTTCAATATCTTTTCAGAAAGATAATATTTATGTATAGTATGATAAATCTTACTTATCATGTAAGGTTTTCCATTTTTCATATTTTTACTAACTAGTCACCCTTACGTAAGGTATTTTATACCTTTATATATTGATTAAGTTGTTTTCTTCCATTTATGGATTTTATCAAACTAGTGACACTTATAAAAGGTTTTTTCCTTTATTAAATTTTAGTAGCAAGAATATTATATATGAAAAATATCTTATACAACAACATATGATCTTTTCCTATTTTTATTTTTTATATAAATTTAAAATTTTTATAGTCATCTAACTTCTAGAATCCTCATCGTGCAGACTTTTTTAGGATTTATTCTTCCACATGCACACCATTTTCACCCAAAACCATTCTTCTAGTAGCGCAACATCATATCTTCTGAATTTTTATATACATTCATATATCATTTTCTAAATTCACTTCAACTCAACATATGAAACTTCTCGGATAACTCCTAGAAAGTAAATTCTTATTTCATAACATGTGTAACTTCTCGACATGGAATAATGTTAGCTAAAATAAATAAGCATATCTTTTAGATATAACTACTTCTTTTGGATTCAAATTATAAAAAAATTAAGGTATTACTCTGTTAAGTATCCATGGTTTATCTTACATATATGTAACTTTTAGAAAATTTCCCCTCACTTTTCCTCCAAATTTATCCAAGTGAAGTTCATATTTAAACATCAGTTTATATACTTCATGAACACAAGGATGATTTCTCACAAACTTCAACACAAAAATATTGTTGGTAGTGATTTTATCAACATTCAGTACTTTTCATATATTCACACTTAATTTCATCTCAATAGTAATCAAATATTCAATATACTCCATAAGATATCCATTTGAAAATGGTACCTCCATTACCTCTAGAAACACATTCTCTTATTATAGTTTTATCATTTAGAAGTAGATCCATGAATTACTTGTATTCGAAGAGTTAACTTTCAAAATTTTATCTTTTAGAGATCTCATATTCCAAATAACCAATTGTACATTCAGAGAAACTTATTTTCTTCAGCAATGTGAGAATTCTATTTCATGTATATTTATTCGTGATAATAATCACAAGGATGAACTTCTATTTGAATTTATCTTTACCTTTAGAATATATTAAATTTACTTCTCATTGGATTTTCTTTACATTGAAAATAAATAAAACACTCTTCATCACAATCTATTTGGGGTCTTGAATCTCTCCACTTTGATTTTTTTCAATACCCAATTATATTATAAATTCAATATTATTCAACTTTTCTCTCTAACATGTCCACAATTTATATCCCCCTTATTTATACTAAACATAAAGGTTGTTTATCTCATTATTTTAATATTATTTGAGGAGGGTAATGTCACATTCATCTCATGATCCAATCATGACTTGAAATTTCATCTTCTCCCCTTTATATCCCTTTTTATTAAAAGTAAAATTAGTTTCACTTGAGATATGGATAACATAAATTTTCTTAAAGTAATGAACCATGCATCAATCAAATCTAACTATTTGTGAGCAATGATCGGTATAGAAAACAAGAGTGATTAACTTTAAAGTCACTATTGTATAAAAATTATTCCACATATGATATACATTTGAAATATTATTTGAGGGGATGTTAAAAATATTTTCAAGTAATATTGTATATATATATTAAAACAAATACTAAAAAAAATTCAAAACAAAGCCTGTTTTTCCCATTTATAGATATGTTTTATTTTTCATTAAAAAATTAGTCTCTCCTCTTTAGTTTCAGAATTGATTTTATTTCCATCAATGAAAAACATTAATATTGGGAATTACCATATCCAAAAATTTCTAGGATTTCAAATTTTCATAAGATATAGAAATCTGGTAGTTGATTAACTCTACCCCCTAAATGGGTAGACTCCATATGTCTTCTTCATCATGGATGACACCAATTTAAGTGTTGTGGTTAATACTAATAGAAATAAAGTTCTCTATTATGGATATCTTCTTGTATATTCCATGAATTTTAGAATATTCATTACTATTAGTCTCCCCAGACAAACATGAATTACCTTTAATTAAATTCTTATAAATTGAAAATATTAAAATAAGGTGGGACTTCATAGTTCCTTAATGGGATAAAAATGGATGAGAATTATTTCTCAACCCAGAAATCCATTTCTTTACTAATATAAATTTCTTCATTATTTCACCCTTAATTTTAAAAACACTAATCTCCCTAATAAATATAGTATTATGGAATCTAACAACCATATTCTTATGTGGAATTGTATTTTTCACATTTTTTAGAAAGAAACATTCATTATTTTATTATTGATCTATCTTATGATCTATTTGTAACTATATTGTCCATACGGTAATGTATTCCTTAGGAATATATTCTAATATTTCTTATTGTGTGGTGAATCCTTTTTCATAATAGTTCTCTTATCATATGTAATCATTAGTGATTTATATTCATTTCTCAATAAATACTTATATATCGTCATCCACATCATTAATTAAAAAAAACATGTGTAATATATTTAAACCTTACACACAGTCTTTATTCCATATTTGAGTTACCCTTAGTTGGAAACTTATCATGTTCTTCTTCTAGATTTCTTCCACTAAATATATACTTTTATTTTATTCTTGGATTTTTTATTTATTGGATTCAAACTTGATTTATTTAACATTAATGCTCATGTCTTATTTACAAAGGTATATAATGTATGATTTTTTCCATAATATAATAATTTCTTATTTGGTATAATATCTATCTTCACACCTGGACTTTGCGCTGCGTCATGTTTCTAAATTTTATTTTTATCTTATAATTTTATCTGCTTCTAATTATTATTATTTTTCTTTTTATATGAAATTAGGGCCGAGCCTGATTGGGGTTTTGTGCTTTTGCACTGATAAATATGCGCTTCGGCCTTGATAGTGTTTGACGCGCCGCTGTCGAAGCTGGGAGACCTCGCTCGGTTCCCCACACGCCTTCCTGGCGTGCAACTAATTAAAGAAAATGAAATATAAATAATGAAATAAAATTAAGTGAATAATAAATTCAAAATAAAAATAAAATAAGAGAAATATAATTAACTTAATGGATTGTTTTAATGGAAAGAAAAATAATAATATTTGGGGATGTTATTAATTATTATTGAGTCCTATTATTATTATCAATATTAGTGATGATGATTAAGTTATTTTATCTATTATTTTTTTTGTTTTAGTTTATTATTTATATTATTACTATTTTCTTTATTATATTTTCCTTTCTTTTATTTTGTTTATTTTTATTTAGTTTATTAAGTTTGTTATTATATTATTATTATTATTATTATTACAATTTTTGGAACTTATTAATATTTTTATTTTCCATTTTTTTTCTATTTGTTTTTTTCTTAGGGTTCGTGCTACCCCCTGCCCTTCAGGCTGAAGGCTGCTGCCCCTACCTCCCTCTCTTCTTCTTTGTCGGACCCCCTCCCTAGTTTTTGTCTATGCCGCACCTGCGTGATCCCCTGCCCTATACATTGAAGGCCGCCGACCCTTCTTCCCCTCACCCCAGCTCAATGGCCCCTCTCCTCCCATTTGGAGAGTCTTGCGGCACCCCGACTTGCACCACCACCCCCATCTCCCAAGCACGCAGCTCTCCAGACCACCGACAACCCTTGCTTCCATCCAACATTGTGTACCGAACTCTTTCACCCATGGAACCCCACCATTTCGTACCGTTGAACTCACCTCGCACCACGCCCCACTTCCTTATCAGGCTAGTACCACCATCGCACCACCCTGCTCTGCTCGGAAACCTGCTATGCCACCCCCTGCCTCCCTTATTGGCACAACCTCTGGCTCCTTTCCTCCTTCCGTGCTAGAATCCCCCTCCGGTTGGGTATTATCTTTATTTTTTTTTCTTTTCCTTGAGTTCTTGGACATTCATTAGAGGTAAGGTCTCTTTAGTGGTCGATTTTTAATCATTGTTTGGTTTGAATTCTTGTTTAAGGTCCGATTTGGATTCCCTGGGGTGCAAATTGTGTGCAATTGGAGTTCCGCACCAAAATTTTAGAATCCTCTTGGTTCGTCGGTATGTGGTTCCCCATATAAATATTGTTTGATATATTAATTTGCATGTTCGATTAATTTATCATGGAATTCCGTTAATTATTCGGGTGTGAACTTAGTTTTCAAAAGAATTTAACATGCGTTGATTTATTTTGTAGCATGTTAGTATAGTGCATAGTATGTTTCTGTGAAAACCCTTATTGAGTAATTAAATTGTGTTATATGAGTTGAGAAATATGTTTATTTAACATATGAAGAGTTTTTAATTGGATTATGAAATGGTGAAAATGTTCATTTTTTAATAAAGGGAGTTTTTGTGTGAGTTTTGTGAGTGAAAAAGCACGTGACATCGCTTGGAATTGTTTTATAGAATTTCTTAATGGTTTATTAAATGGTATGGAAATTAAAAACTAGTTTTGAAAACTATCTTAGGGTGAAAATCATTCCAGAATGAACATTGTTTTCCATTTATTTATTAGTAGCATGTTTACGCCATATTAGTTTGATTTTTCTGTGAAAAATCTGTGTCGAGCTGTTTACTATTTTATAAAATATGTTGTTACTTATTCAAAATTGTTTCATAAGCTCTTATGTTTGGATTATTAAATTGTGTAGTTTTTTCAAGGGCATATTACATATGGTGTAAGGTTTTTCATCAAACTATTTGGGTGGTTCAGGTCACACTTTAAATTTTATTTGAGTGTGTGTGATGTGTGAATGTGTTTGAGTTTATAAATGGTTACTTTAGTTTGTTCAAAGACATGTGACACCCTTTCTATATTGATTTATATTTTTTTATGGTTAACTTAATTATGAAAATGGTGTGAAATTTGTTTGAAAAATGTTTTAGTGTGCGCCTTATTTTCAAAATGGTGCTTACGTGTGTAAGTGGTGATTAGTTTAGTGGTGAGTGTCTTTTAAATTGTCGAGATGGTTTAGTTGAGTATGTAACCTATGCGAGCTATGTTTTGAAAAGATTTTGGTGTGTGTATGGTTTTAAAAGCGGGTTTGGGTGTGAGATTGTGATTTTTCATGTGTAAATAACCTATTTGGATTTTATGCATTAGTGTAACATGTGACATGAACTTGAAACTTGTTTGAGCACAAACCAAGATGCCCAGTTAGCTAGGAGGGAGGACTAGAGTAGTGGGCTAGTGTTCCGGAGGTGAATCAACCCGTTTTCACTACAAGGAATAAAGATTGCAACACTAACTAAACATTTTCTTTTCTGAGGATCGTGGACTTCCAAACCACATTTTCTGAGGGTCATGGCCTTCTAAGACACTTTTTCTGAGCGTCGTGTCCTTCTAAGCCATGTTTCACCGTGACACGAAGATCTAGGGTCCCAATCTAGCTAAAAACCACGAGGCCTCTCCCATATTAGTGATCATTGGTAGCTTTACGCTCTTCAGTGTGACACATTGGTTATTTTAAAACAAATAATGGTGTGTTTGTTTTAATTTAAGTTTTCCATTTGAAATTATCTTCTTTTATCCTATTTTCTTTAAACCTGGGAAATCATTTACTTCTTTTATTTAGTTAGTATTACAAATATATTTGTCATTTAATAATTATGCGCGGAACCTTTTATTAGGTTACATCCTACTGGGCTTTTGGATCACACCCAAAATACACCTTTGGGTGTATGTAGATTTTGTTTCTTTTATATTCTAGGTCGAAGCGTTGAACTTAGAAATGGTGGTTTGGGTTGTTGATGGTCTTCTCATAAAAGTGGGAGTTTGTGGCTTGCGGATGTCACACATATCTTGTTGCTTGGAGGTTTGAGTTAGAGATCCAGTTTCTTTTGTTGTCGTTATGTTTTGGGTGTCGTTTCAAGTTTTAGACCATTGAATTTGATTTTATTTTAGGGTCCTGTTTGGTTGTCTGTTACCGGTTTTAGTTTATCTATCTTTTTGATTGTTTTATGTATCTTATTTTGGGTAAATCGTTCCCACTTGTTACTCTTGATACCCAGGCACTTGTGCCAGCCCTCGGGGATCGGGAACACCCTTCGGGCCATGTCGCAGACCGGGTTGGGCGCCGGGTCGGATGGCGACCAGGCCTGGTTTCTGAAAAAATGGTATCTGAGCAGGTTTGATCTCTTGGGTCGTTTTATTTTGGGATAGAGTCATGGTAGATTAGAGTTAAGGTTGTTGGATCCCGACGTCCTGGCTACGAGTAAGGTGCCTGGCCAACACACCTCATGGCGAGAATCGAGTTACCAAAGTAAGATAAGGTTTGTCTGAGTCTTTGGTCCTTACGGTTAATCTTGTCTAGGGAAAATGAAAAGGGAGCAGGGTCGGTGGTCCTAGTGAGATCGCAGGGTCTGGCAATCCATGTGGAGCTGGGGACGCTATCCCAGAATACCCTCTGTGGCGGTGGAGTGATTGGCGTATGGCCGCCAACCATATGTTCCAGTCACCCACTAACACTAGTTTTATCTTGCATCGTTCCTCGTTTCTTTGTTTTGGAATTGTTGAAGTTTGGTTTTTAAGTAAAAATGATTTGGTCTTGGAAAATGTTTTTAAATGAATCACTTTAAAAAGGGAATAATGTATGAGGTTTGAAAGGTGTGGGTTGAATGTTTTGGTTTTGAAAAATGGAAATATTTGGTTTCAATCCTTGGTGTTCTTGTGGGAAACCACATGCATGAGTGTATATGCAAATAAAAAGGGTTAATGTAATGAGCGGATGAGTGCCTGGATGAACATGAGGTGAGTTCCGGTGCAGCACGAGAACATGCATGTGAGTGGCCCATGGGACACCATTGGTGTTTGTGCAACCCACTAGCTTGGCTTATTTTCAAAAAGTTTTGTTAAATAGGAATTTGGTGTTTTAGTAACCGGTGATTGTGTGGTGTGTCCTTGTGTTTTGGAAATGTCAGATGTGAGGCGTTTTGAGCCGAGGATCCTTTCTGAATGATTTGTGTTTTGATTTTGAATTCTTAATTGTATGTTGGTATGCAAGCATGTAGTTAGTGAATTCTTTTGAAAAGTACTTCGGGAAGCCCTTTCAGTTGTTCCCCTTTCATGTCTAGTGTTCTCTTGTGGTATTTCTTGACCATGGGACCAATTTTGTTGTGTCCATGGTTTTCTTTCTTGACTAGTGTATGCCCCCATAAAGCGTTAACATGCGATTGAAGTGTGGCCACAGGTAATTCTCCATTTGGAGGCCCTCCAGTTGATTGAAGGACTCTCTTCTTGAATTATAGGATTGAACCCACCCCTCTTTAAAATCTAGTAGATCTTCTCCCATTAAGAGGGTGACGTGAGAGGGGTTGAATGAAATTTGGGTTTCCTTTAGTCATTTGATAGTCAAGGGTAAAGTTTGACCTCATTAACTTGAAAGTTATGTTTGGAAACGGTGAAGGAGATTCTAGTGGGGAAAGGTGGAAAAAACTTGGAGTTTTCGGTGTGGGCCACTATTCTAAATGACCTTTGGTCATTTTTTGGTTTCGTTTAAGAAAGGGTCTACATTAGGCCACTAGTGTGGAAGAACCAGTCACATCGGGATGCTACGGTCTATTAGAGGAATCATGTGTTGTTTAAGACTCAGTTTGAAGCCCCTCTCTGTATAATGTTCCTCTCAATAGCAATGGTCATGTTCAGGTGACGATTTGTAGTGTCGTGTTCTCATTCAGTGTGACAAAGGGTGATTCTCATGCACCATTCCAGATCTTCTGTTGGTGAATGTTCCATGTATGATCAATTGTATGTCGTAATGTGTTGTGTTTGCTGGTGTTGTGTCAGTTGCAGTGTGGTTGCGTGTGACACCAAAAAGAGAAGCTCCATTCAAGAGTCTTCAATACCTGACTACGAGGTAGGAGATGCTTCAAACATTAGGTCTCTAGCCATAGGCCTCAGAGTGAAGTTGGCGCGTGGTCAGGAACCCCGAGAGTGTATGGGACCACAAATTTATTTCTGTTATCAGTGTTGAAAGTGAAAGTAGCTTAAATTGTTTTCTATGGTTGTTCTATTTCGAACAAACTGTCTGGTTGCGTAAGGTTTCTGTGGCTATGTGAAGGCATGTTCGTCTCATTTCCTTAAAGTCTTGGGGGTTGCGTCCCACCGGATGTAATCACTTTTAGTGGTCCTTGGGAGTCTGTTGGGTAAATCAGTCCCAAATTTGAATAATGCTCATCCCAGGATGTGGATATGTTGGTCGAGTCTTAAGTCATGGTTTTGACGCCCTAGTGGTTAGGCCCCTCCCTCCCCGCCCCTTGTGGTGGGGTGTTTAGTCACCATTGGGAAGTTTTCAAATTTTTTTATCCTCTTTCAGTTCTAATTGTGGGGAGACCCATGATGGGTCTCGCACAATTGTCTCGGGAATGAAACGGGTTGTCCGACTTCATGCTGGTGGGGAGTATGCTCAGGCCTCCCTGTGTCACTTTTTCATTCTCTCTTTGGGATTTGGAAGGTTCTTAATGGTTGGGATACCCTTCGGGCTTCCCCATGATGGACTTTTGGACCTGTTACTAGAGTTGACTTGGTAGTAGGAGATAAGAGTGTTCTTGGAATGTGGTTTGATCTTCTTTGTTCATTCCAAAAAAATGGTGGGGTTTTCATTCTATGGTACTTGAGGTGTTTCAGTTTGTGAAATTTTCTCTCGCGAGTGTGAGAGTTCTTATCCTTTATCAATCGACTGGAGGTGTTCTAGCTCTTTGGGGGTGGGCGACACATATCAAAAAGTCTTTTTATGAGTTTCTAAAAGATGTCTTTGAGTCACTTTCTATGAGAACGATGCTTTTTTCTCTTTTCGATTGTTGATTGTGGGGATACTATTTGAACCTTAGTGGGGTATCAGTTTCTTCTTTGATTCTCAACATTAATTATGGATTTCCAGGGTTGGAAAGATTCATGGTGGGGAGAATTGTCACACCCAAACTTTGCACTGCGTCATGTTTCTAATTTTTTTTTTATCTTATAATTTAATATGGTTTTAATTATTTTTTTCTTTTTATATGAAATGAGGGCCGAGATCGACTGGGGTTTTGTCCATTTGCGCTGATAAATATGTGTTTCAGCCTTGATAGTGTTCGACGCACCGCTGTTGAAGCTAAGCAACCTTTCTCAGTTCCCCGCACGCCTTCTTGGCGTGCAACTAATTAAATAAAATGAAATAGTAATAATGAAATAAAATTAAGTGAATAATAAAGTCGAAATAAAAATAAAATAAGAGAAATATAATTAAAATAATGAATTGTTTTAGTGGAAATAATAATAATATTTGGGGATATTATTAATTATTATTGATTCCTATTATTATTATTATTATTTATATTTGTGATGATGATTAAGTTATTTTATCTATTATATATTATTATTATTTTTTTGTTTTATTTTATTATTTATATTATTATGATTCTCTTTATTATCTTTTCCTTTCGTTTATTTTGTTTGTTTTTATTTTGTTAATTAAGTTTGTCAATATATTATTTATATTATTATTATTATTATTATAATTTTTGGAACTTATTAATATTTTTATTTTCCATTTTTTTTCTATTTGGTTTTTTCTTAGGGTTCGCGCTACCCCCTGCCCTATGGGATGTAGGCCGCCGCCTGTACCTCCCTCTCTTCTTCTTCTTCGGACCCCCTCCTTGGTTTTTGTCTACGCCACACCTACGGTCTCCCCTTCCCTGTCCACAGAAGGCTTCCAACCCTTCTCCCCCTCACCCCGTCATGCTATCCCCTCACCCCACCTCAGCGGCCCCTCTCCTCCCGTCCGGTGAGCCCCGCGACGCCCCAACTTGTACTACCACCACCATCTCCCAAGCGCGCAGCTCTCCAGACCGCTTACAACCCTTGTTTCCAGCCAGCATTGTGCGCCGACCTCTTGCACCCCTGGAACCCCACCACCCCATGCCGCCGAACTCACCTCGCACCATGCCCCCTTCCTTCTTTGGCCAACACCACCGTCGCACCACCCTGCTCCCCTCAGACACTTGCTGTGCCGCCCCCTACCTATAACATTATGCCTTTTTAATACATAACTTTTCTATACATTTTACATACAGAGGATCTTTAAAGTCTAGTGTCTTGTAAAGCGGGAACAACAAAACTTGAATACAACATAAAAAATTCTTCTAAACCACTTGTATGGATTCATCATAGGTCCATCCTACGTACAACTACTGCATCTCATATCATGGAGACATAAATCAAAGGAAAGGGTGAGAATAATTCCCAGTAAGGGTAAACAAGGGAATCAATGAACTTGTGATATCAATAAGAACTTGAATACAACATAAAGACATGAGCAATGGAAGTATATGCATATCATAATAAAAAGAACTTGAATACAACATAAAGACATGAGCAATGGAAGTATATGAATATCATAATGAAAAGAACTTGAAACATAAATTGAATATGTGGCTACAACATTTCATTTATACATTCATGAACATATCACCAAGGTCCATCCCCAAGGTGTCATAAAAATTACCAAGGTTATTCACCAAGGTATCGTGAAACTTGTCATCTATAGAAATTAAATATTTACCCAATGCATTGGAGCGCTATAAGGGTGCACCATTAATATGTATTTACTTACATGTGAGCCACATATATCATAATCAAAAATTTCATAAATAACCAATAGAGAATAAATGAAATGGGTTTCATTTCAAAATCTTGATGTTTTAAAAGCTCTTAAAAATAAGATCATTATATCATTTATAACCCATGGAAAGGGAGTGAGGGTTATTTGTATGTCAATTACAGAATAAAATATATCATTTTTATATATTTATGAACACCCATATAAACTAAATAGTTCTGGGTATTCACATAAATAAACAAGGGAATTTCTTGAGAGAAAGTGATATAAATTTTGAGACGAAATTTCTGCAGCATAACAATTATATAACATGGTTTTAGAAAACATTGAAATGAGAGGGTACAAGGGTCACCCACTCATAAATAATTCATAATATAGTATGGGTACTGAATAAGATCATGGTATGGATATTTTAATGACATTCCACATAAAAAGGAAACATGAAAGAAAAGAGAAGATGCGATTTCTTTTACGAGAAATCCGGTAGCGTAACGACGTCACTTAAAATATTAGAAAACAAATTAATGAGGGAAGAAAGGGTCTTTAAACAATTATACATGAAATGGAAAGTAAGGAGAACATATAAGAATATACCCTCAACAAAAAGAGATGTAAACTAGAAGACACAATATAAAGGAAGTCGTGGCTTAAAAGAAGAGGGTGAAAGAACCCCTAACCTTGAAGAGTAACTTCGAAAGCTTGAAGGTCGGGACCTTGGGAGGCTTGAGGAAACCTTTTGAGGACTTCTTGGAAGGTAAATGGACCATAACTTTATTGGGGAGGATTTGGAAATGAAATGAATGAGGGAATGGCTTGTTATTTATAGGAGAAGTGAGGGGACAAGTCATTAATGGCCAAGGGACACCTCATCAGTGGTATTGGAAAAACCATGGGCTTGACCATGGTATTTGCCCATGGTATTGGACACTTGGGACACCTCATACCTAATATTACTATTCATAAGTCTACCAGAATTATTTCATAATTATTACATCATTAATGATGTCATTAAACACCCGAAACTCAAAACTGTATTTTCACTATTCACCGAAAATTCAACTTTCTCAGAAAAATACCAAAAATTCACCTTAACCAAATATCGATGCTCTGATTTCAAAAATTAACTCCATTTCATGAAAATAATTTTCTAAATATTTTTAATTTAATTCTTAAATAAAAACACTATTTACTAAAAATTCAACTTTCTCAGAAAAATCCCAAAAATTCACCTTAACCAAATATTGATGCTCTGATTTTAAAAATGAACTCCATTTTATGAAAATAATTTTCTAAATAATTTTAATTTAATTTTTAAAATAAAAAACACTATTCACTCAGAAAAACTAATACTTAACCAAGAATTTCTGAAACCATTATTTACCTACTTTATTGAATCACATTACTTAATCAAGGTGCCTAAATTACATTAATACTTTCTTTAAGTAATATTACTAATCCATTTGGTCACAATACTAATCTTAAGCGTAAAATCACCATTCATAATTTACTATTCACCAAAAATTAAGTTGATCTTATTAGTCTCTAAATTTTTTACTAAACACATTTCCAGAAGACCATTTTTTGAAAATCATTACACATCATTAATTATTTAAGGTTTACATAAATATGTTAAAATATCCCCTTTTTCCAAAATTCATCAATATACATCCTATATTTATTCGTACATCTGAAAAAAAACACAAACTCCACCATAGGAATAAATCACAATTTTATTTACCTTAAAGGATTACACAAAGTAGATACGGTCTCATTACATAGCCCCTTATAACCCCAGCATATGACCTTAGTGTAAGGTGTGCTAAGGTGATAGAATCTTGGGGCAGCTCAGCCAACATTGCCCGAGTGGTGATTTTTATCAGCTTAAACTTCTCACGAAGGTGATTCCATTCCAGTTTCACATGATGAATTTCGGCTTGGGTTTGGTCCAGAGGAAATCCCAGTGGTGCTACCTCCTTCCCAAGTTCCATTAGAAGGGCTTAGATCGGTCTGAGACTACCGGATGAGGTCATCAAATCTTCTTTCTATATTAATTAACCAAGATAACTTGTATTTATACACAATAATCTCAACATATAGTTTACAATGATCACATTGACCAATGGTCTTATAACAGTCAAAACCCAATGGTATTATTTTAATTATACTCATTTTATTAAATGAGATAGTTTTTTTGAGTATAAAATAAAATAACACACAAAATTAGGAAACAAAATTTATTTGAAATTTGAGGTCGTTACATTCTTCCCCCCTTAAGAAATTACGTCCTCACAATTTTAAAACTGCGCTTGGAAATTTCATTGAAAGTCCCACATCAGAAAAAGTATGAGTAAAAATACTACTTTAAAAGAAATAAAAGGAAGTACAAAGGTCACCCGAGTTAACTCATACTAGTATTCCATGTAGGAAAACATGGATATGGAAGAGAAAAAAAGGGTCAAGTTATGATGGAGAGTGATAGAAAACATGATTAGGAGAAAATTAACCACAAGAAGATCACAAAATTATGATGTGTTAAACGGTCTTTGATTACCCAGTAGGAAACATAAACCATCAACATTTTTGTTTTACATTCCTTTTCATAATTTTGAGGAATTCATTTACTACATAGAATAAAAACATAAGGAAATATACTTACCTTCAAGTAGTGTTTCATCCATTAATAAGTTTCTACCAAGACTAATCTTTTCTCCAAATAACGAGCATTCAAAAACACTTGTTCTCATCAAAAGCACAAGAATAATCTTCTATAGAATCACATAATCCACACAAGAAGAACTATATATTCCCCTTGTCTTTAGTCATCAAGTAAAACTAAAATGATTAGTACGATATTATATAATCCCCAAAAAGGATAATCCTTTATAAAAATAAAAAAATGACTATTAATCTCCAAAATTCAACAAAAAGTTCCCAATGTTCCAGAAAGACCATTCAATACAAAATCATCCTTAAAATTCTTCAGAAAAAACCAAACTAAGATTGGAACTTCAAACTTAGAAGGATTTAATCACATAGTCTTCCATAATAAATCTTAAAATTTATCTCCAAATAACATCGAATACTATTAAATTCTCATACTAAGTGTAATTAACCTAATCACATATTCTCTATGCTAGGTTACTCATTTTCCATAAATAACCCAAATCACCATATGTTCACAATAAATACATATATTCTTACAAAAAAATTTAACCATTCCTCCATAAATTAAATCATGTAGTATTTTATTTTCCTTAGGCACATAGTATTCCAAAAGATAAAACATCATCTAAAATAACCTTTATCATTTAATCACCAAATAATTTTCCTATACAAAGAATATCCATTTGATAAAACATAAGTTTCCAAAATCAACTTATCCTTGATCCATAAAAATAGTAGGTACATTAGTTAGTCCCAAGGTCATAATAACAAACTCATAATGACCATATCTTGATCGAAAGGCAATTTTTGGAATATCATCATTATTCACCCTCTATTTATGATACCCAGAATGAAGATCAATCTTAGAGAAGAATTGAACCCCTTGAAGTTGGTCAAATAAGTCTTCAATTCTTGGAAGAGGGTATTTTTTCTTCACTGTGATCCCATTCAGTTCTCTATAATCAATGCATAGCCGCATCGATCCATCCTTCCTCTTCACAAAGAGAAATATTGCTCCCCAAGGAGACACACTTAGTTAGATAAACCCCTTCTCTAAAATATCTTGGAGTTGTTTCTTTAATTCCTCTATCACCACATTTTCCATCCTATAGGGGGTCTTTGACATCGGATGCGATCTAGGTACGAGTTCAATGGAGAACTCTACCTCTCTTTCTGGGGGAGGTCTGGGTAACTACTCAGGAAATACATCAACGTATTCCTAGATGATGGGGACATTTTATAAAATAATAAATCCTACGTGAGAAACTTATTTCATTTACAAATATTTTAACTAAAAAGAATTTTATGTCTTAAAACTTCATGCTTAGACAATTAAATTTTTCTATAATTCCTTCATAATGATTCACAAAAATCTTTCCATTAACTAAACATATCCCTCAAGAGTGTTGTAACCAAGAGTGTAGCAAGGACCGTTGTCGTGTACCAGTTCCCATTCGAGTCTAGCTCAAATCGGTGTTTTTGGGTTTTACCCCTATGTACATCTGTGCCAGAGCCACCTCTACCTTCTCGTATCCAGACAAGGATGTATTTTCTTTATAAACCACTTACTCAAAACTCACCAAAATACCAGGATGATTTCTTATATTTAAACTTTTCTATAGGGTTCTTCCTAAATTTTCATATCCTAATTTCCATAAATAACTATACAATACTTTGATACCAACTACAACATCCATCCTTTTTAATACATAACTTTTCATTACATTTTACATACAAAGGATCTTTAAAGTCTAGTGTCTTGGAAACCAGGAATAACAAAACTTGAATACAACATAAAAAATTCTTCTAAACCACTTGTAGGGCTTCATCATAGGTTTATCCTATGTAAAACTACTGCATCTCATATCCTGGAGACATACATCAAAGGAAAGAGTGAGAAGAAATTCCCAATAAGGGTAAACAAGGGAATCAATGTACTTGTGATATCAATAAGAACTTGAATACAACATAAAGACATGAAAAATGGAAGTATAGGCATATCATAATGAAAAGAACTTGAATACAACATAATGACATGAGAAATGGAAGTATAGGAATATCATAATGAAAAGAACTTTAAACATAACTTGAATATGTGGCTACAACATTTCATTTAGACATTCATGAACATATCACCAAGGTCCATCCCCAAGGTGTCAAAAAAATTACCAAGATTATTCACCAAAGTATCGTGAAACTTGTCATCTCTAGAGATTAAATATTTACCTAATGCATTGGAGTGATATCAGGGAACAACCTTAATATGTATTTAATTACATGTGATCTACATAGATCATAATCAAACATTTCATAAATAACCTATAGAGAATAAAAGAAATGGATTTCATTTCAAAATCATGACGTTTTAAAAGCTCTTAAAAATAAGATCGTTATATCATTTATAACCCATTGAAAGGGAGTGAGGGTTAAATGTATGTCAATTCAAGAATCAAATATATCATCTTTATATATTTATGAACACCCATAGAAACTAAATAGTTCTGGGTATTCACATAAATAAACAAGGTAATTTCTTGAGAGAAGGAGATATAAATTTTGAGACGAAATTTCTGCAGCATAACGGCTATATAACAGGGTTTTAGAAAACATTGAAAAGAGTGGGGACAAGGGTCACCCACTCATAAATAAATAATAATACAGTATGGGTACTGAATAAGATCATGGTATGGATATTTTAATGACATACCATATTAAAAGAAAACATGAAAGAAAAGAGAAAATGCGATTTCTTTTACGAGAAATCCGACAACCTAACGACGTCACTTAAAATTTCAGAAAACAAATTGATGAGAGAAGAAAGGGTATCTCAAAAATTAGACATGAAATGGAAAATAATTAGAACATATAAGAACATACCCTAAAAAAAGATATTGAAACTAGAAGACACAATATAAAGGAAGTCATGGCTTAAAAGAAGAGGGTGAAAAAATACCTTACCTTGAAGAGTAACTTCGAAAGCATGAAGGTCAGAACCTTGGGAGGCTTTAAGGAACCGTGGGAGGACTTCTTGGAAGGTAAAGGGACCGGAAATTCATTGGGGAAGATTTGGAAATGAAATGAATGAGGGAATGGCTTGGTATTTATAGGAGAAGTGAGGGGACAAGTCATTAATGGCCAAGGGACACCTCATCGGTGGTATTTAAAAAACCATGGGCTTTACCATGGTATTTTCCCATGGTATTGGACACTTGGGACACCGAATACCTTATATTACTATTCGTAAGTTGACCAGAATTATTGCATAATTATTACATCCTTAATGATGTAATTAAACACCCGAAACTCAAAACTGTATTTTCACTATTCATCGAAAATTCAACTTTCTCAGAAAAATCCCAAAAATTCACCTTAACGAATTATCGATGCTATGATTTCAAAAATTAACTCCATTTTATGAAAATAATTTTCTAAATATTTTTAATTTAATTTTTAAATAAAAACACTATTCACTGAAAATTCAACTTTCTCAGAAAAATCTCAAAAATTCACCTTAACCAAATATTGATGCTCTGATTTCAAAAATGTACTCCATTTTATGAAAATAATTTTCTAAATAATTTTAATTTAATTTTTAAAATAAAAAATGCTATTCACCCGAATAAACTAATACTTAACTAACAATTTCTGTAACAACTATTTACCTACTTTATTGAATCACGTTACTTAATGAAGGTTCATAAATTATATTAATACTTTCTTCAATTAATATTACTAATCCCTTTGGTCACAATACTAATCCTAAGCGTAAAATCCCTATTCATAATTTACTATTCACCAAAAATTAAGTTGATCTTATTAGACTCTAAAATTCTTTCTAAACACATTTCCAAAAGACCATTTTTTGAAAATCATTACACATCATTAATTATTTAAGGTTTACATAAATATATTAAAATAGCCCCTTTTTTAAAAATTCATCAATATACATCCTATATTTATTCGAGCATCTGAAAAAAACACAAACTTCACCATAGGAAGACACCATAATTTTATTTACCTCAAAGGATTACACAAAGTAGCTACAGTATCGTTACGTAGCCCCTTATAACCCCAGTATAAGACCTAAGTGTAAGGTGTGCTAAGGTGATAGAATATTGGGTCGGCTCAGCCAACATTGCCTGAGTGGTGATTTATATCAGCTTGAACTTCTCACGAAGGTTATTCTATTCCAGTTTCACTCGATGAAGTTCAGCTTGGGTTTGGTCTAGAGAAAAGCCTAGTGGTGCTAACTCCTTCCCAAGTTTTGTCAGATGGGATTTGATTGGCCCAAGACTGTTGGACAAGGCCATCGAATATTCTTTCTATATTAATTAACCAAGATCACTTGTATTTATAGACAATAATCACAACATTTAGTTTCCAACGGTCACATTGACCAATGATGATATAATAGTAGAAACCTAATGGTATTATTTTAATTATAATAATTTTATTAAATGAGATAGTTTTGTTGAGTATAAAATAAAATAACACACAAAATTAGGAAAAAAAATTTATTCAAAATTTCAGGTCGTTACATTGCCTCCCTTATTGGCGCAACCTTCAGCACCTTTCCTCCTTCCGCAATAGCATCCCCCTAGGGTTGGCCCTTCTCTTTCATTTTTCTTCTTTTACTTGAGTTCTTGGCCATTCGGTTGATGTAAGGTCTCTTTAATAGTCATTTTTTAATCATTGTTTGGTTCAAATTCTTGTTTAAGGTCCGATTTGGATTCCCTAGGGTGTAAATTGGGTGAAATTTGAGTTCCGCGCCTATGTTTTAGAATCCTCTTGGTTCTCCAGTAGGTGGTTCCCCGTATAACTATTGTTTGATAAATTAATTTTCATGTCCGATTAGTTTATCATGGCCTTATGTTAATTATCTGGGTGCGAACTTAGTTTTCAAAAGAATTTAACATGCATTGATTTATTTTGTAGCATGTTAGTATAGTGCACAATATGTTTCTGTGAAAACCCTTATTGATTAATTTTATTGTGTTATATGAGTTGTGCAATAAGTTTATTTAACTTATGAAGAGTTTTTAATTGGATTATGAAGTGGTGAAAATTTTCATTTTGTAATAAAGGGAGTTTTGTGTGAGTTTTGTGGGTGAAAAATCATGTGACGTCACTTGGAATTTTTTATAGAATTTCTTAATGGTTTATTAAATGGTATGGAAATTACAAACATGTTTCAAAAACTGTATTAGGGTGGACATAATTCCAGAATAAACATTTTTTCGTTTATTTATTAGTAGAATGTTTACGCCATACAAGTTTGATTTTTCTGTGAAAAACCTGTGTTGAGATGTTTACTATTTTATAAACTGTGTTGTTACTTCTTCAAAATTGTTTCATAAGCTCTTATGTTTGGCTTATTAAATTTTTTAGTTTGTGAAAGGGTGTCTTACATATGGTGTAAGGTTTTTCATCAAACTATTTGGGTGGTGCAGGTCACACTTTAAATTTTATTTGAGTGCGTGTGATGTGTGAATTTGATTGAGTTTATAAATGGTTACTTTAGTTTGTGAAAATCCATGTGACACCCTTTCTCTATTTCTTTATAATTTTTTTGATGGTTAACTTAATTTTGAAAATGGTGTGAAATGTGTTTGAAAAATGTTTTAGTGTGCGCCTTATTTTCAAAATGGTGCTTACATGTGTATGTGGTGAGTCGTTTAGTGGTGTGTGTCTTTTAAATTGTCCAGATGGTTTAGTTGAGTATGTAACCTATGCAAGTGATGTTTTGAAAAGATTTTGGTGTGTGTATGGTTTTAAAAGCGGGTTTGGGTGTGAAATTGTGATTTTGTGTGTGTAAATACCCTGCTTGGATTTTATGCATTAGTGTGACATGTGACATGAACTTGAAACTTATTTGAGCACAAACTGGGAACCCTGGGTATCTAGGAGGGTGGACTCGACTTGTGGGCTAGTGTTCTGGAGGTGACTCAACCCGATTTCATTGGCAGGACTGACGATTGAAACAATAACTAAACATATACTTTTCTAAGGGTCTTGGCCTTCTAAGCCATGTTTTCTAAGGATTTTGGCCTTTTAAGCCATGTTTTCTGAGGGTCGTAGCCTTCTAAGGCACGTTTCACCAAGACACGAAGATTTAGGGGCCCAAGATAGCTAACACCCATGAGGCCTCTCTCATATTAGTGCTCATTGGTTACTTTACACTCTTCAGTGTGACACATTGGTTATTATAAAAAATAAGGGTGTGTGTGTTTTAATTTAAGTTGTACATTTGATATTGTCTTCTCTTATCCAGTTTTCTTTAATCTTGGGCAATCATTTACTTATTTTCTTTAGTTAGTATTTCAAATGTATTTTTTATTTAATAATTATGTGTGGAACCTTTTATTGGGTGACATCCTATTGGGATTTTGTCTCACACCCTACATACACCTTTGGGTGTATGTAGATTTTTTTTGTTTTATATTCTAGGTCAAAGCATTGAACTCAACGATGGTGGTTCAGGTTGTTTATGGTCTTCTCATGAAAGTGGTGGTTTATGGCTTGAAGATGTCACAACTCTCTTGTTTCCTGGAGGTTCGAGTTATAGTTCATATTTCTTTTCTTGTCGTTACTTTCTGGGTGTCATTTCAAGTTGTAGACCATTGAATTTGATTTTAGTTTAGGGTCCTGTTTGGTTGTCTGTTACCAGTTTTAGTTTATCTATCGTGTTGATTATTTTATGTATCTTATTTCGGGTAAACCATTACCACATGTTACTCTTGAAACCCGGGAACTTGTGCCAGCCCGCGGGGATCAAGAATGCCCTTCGGGCCATGTCGCGGACCGGGTCGGGCGCCGAGTCTGATGGCGACCCAGCCTGGTTCGTGACACTTGATATTCTATTGTATTCTCTTCTTATCAGCATATGAATTATTCTTGGTAAATTTATATATAACTAATAATCAACATGACCATGTTTTTCTTATTCAATTTTCATATAATCTCTCAATATATTAAAATATATTATTTATGGTTAAAATTATCATTTTTTGCAAACTTTTATTCTGCAAAACATGATTTTTATTAATTTTTGATCTTATAACACATAATACAGGCCTTATCTAATCTTTATAAAATAGAAAATTATTCTAAAATTCAATGTTCTTATGTCCAGGCCTCCCATAACACCAAAAACGGATAATAAAACATATTCTCTTACTTTGTGTAATAATCTAATTTTTTACTCCGTTACACTTTTTTATGAAGCCACCTTTATTTTGAGCTCTTATAAATAAACTAAAATTATTTATTTTTCTTATATGAACATTTTTAAAGTGGTATATCTTTTAGAATTTTTCTCAAGAAATATTTTTTATGAATTTAAATTGTAAATAGTACTAGTAAATGAGCCAACATTAGTAAAAATAAAATTATTTGAAACTTGTGTTACCTTTTTAAATGAGATTACAGTGGAATGATCATTGGATGATCTCAATCCGCTGTTATACTAATATGAGTTTTTTTGAAAGTAATAATATTAATAGAACCTTTTATGGAAAGAAGTATACTTTCAATAGTTTGGAATGATTCAGCTTGTGTTACTCACAAATTTCTCATTCTGTACTCTAGCTTAACATTTAAGTTGAGGATATTTTTCTCAAACTCAAAAACAACTAAAATGATTATTTATTTATCTTCTCAATATTATCTTCTTGAAAATTACTAATTTTTTTATAGAAAATTTTCAAGGTATTTCACTCTTTAGGCCTTGATCTCCAACCAAGACTAATTGACACCGATAGTTTCTTTTTGAGTTTATTCTAATACATCAAACATCTCTTCACAAGATTTTTTTATCTTATACTTCTCATAAATTAATTTTTCAAATATTCTTTAGTCGGGGTGTGTTTTTCAATGAATAACTTTTAAAACTACTCCTCCACTTTCTCATATTATACGAGAGTGTTGTTCTTTTTTAACTTTATAGTCAATGAAACTCATATTGAATCTTCGTACAACTCAATTTCTGATTTCATGACCTACAAACCATTAGTGTATGAAAATATATATGTGAAATCATAAATAGGGATATTTTTGAAATGGTATATTATTTTATAGTAAAAATTACCGATTAATTCATTAAGAACATACTATTCAAATCTTGAACTACATTTTTCATGATGATAATTGTCAATTTTTGTGATAGTAGTATCATAAATTTTATTACCTTTAGTGAGTGGGGAATCCTCATTATCATTTCAATGGATTTAAATTCCATAATTTCTTATCCTTTTTTTAATTTATATTCTTCAACGTTTTAGAAAAACAAATCTCTATGTTGGTGTTGATAAGAATATCATCCTTATTCTCTGACTGAGTTAACTTAATAACTTTATCAAATATATACTTCATGTAAAGCAGTTAAAAACACATAGGAGAAAAAATAGATCTAACCAGAGGTGTAATATTATATTTGATACAAATTAAATTAATTTTAAGGATAAATAACTGATACCTTTTTTTAAAAGGTTATGGTTGAAGCCTCATTTTATTATTAAAGAAAATAATAGACCTTTTTTGGGTAGGGGAGACCCATTACATATCCTGAAGGCCCATGGGCATGAAAGCCCTATTTTATGGCCCAAATTCCCCTCCAGTGAATAGTAATTCTATAGTACTTAGGCTACTACATTACCTACTATAGTACCACCACTACTAGAGTTCCTACTATAATAACTCCACCACTACTGTGTCACCGCTGCAATAGTTCTGCCACTGCTATAGTACTCCGAGATTTCATCCCTATCCAAAATCGATCCTGGGTCTTTTGGATGCCAAGACGGAGCCTTTACCACTTGGGTATAGGTTTGTTGGTGGTAAATAACCAGTACCTATTAGAGAACATCATGATGGAAAATATTTTACTCTAGAGGAAAAAATATGATAAGTTAAAGATTTATTTCCCCATGGGAATAATGGGTAGATATCATCTTGAACCTTGGATTTCAAATCACGAAGACATTGGGTAAAGAGTTATGATTCACCTCACACCCACATGTGAGAGTTCACAAGGATCATACATCCCATACTATTAAATGTCCTTCTATCCCTCCATGAAATATATTGTATACTCTAACTCACTACCACCTGAATTTATTTACCATTGGGATCACTATTCATTATTGGAAGATGCATCTTATAGGGGCAGTGATTCCCATATTATATTTATAATTCATATGAAATACCCTTATACTCACATGGTAATGATGGTATAGAATCATGGTGTAACCTCTTAAGGTAATGGTGTGATGCCTGACAACCTCATGGGAGGGAAATTAGTATCATTTCGAAAACCTAAAGAAGAATTATAATTTGGTTCAAGAAATAACTCCATCATTATTAATCATGTCATTTGAAACCATTATCTATGCTTTGATACCATTCATAGGTCCTACTATCTCTACATATAAGATATTGTATTCTTTGGATCACTACCTCACAAAATTCTCCCCCAAGGCTAACTTTTCATCATTGGATAAGGCCTCTTTCAGTAGGGAGGATCCCCATATGATATTTATTCTATACATGGAACCCACATCCCATGTGGAGATCGATAAATTGAAATGAATCTTGACTTATTAAGGTATTGATGTAATGCCTATCAGCCTCATAGGAGGGCGGTTGGACGCATGTCACAAAACATATGGAGCACTTGGATTTGGTTCCAATAATAATTAAAATGGTATGAGTCATTAAACTAGTTTTGAGATATCTTAATCAAGTACTTCCTGAATAAGAAGTCGTGAAAATACAAGTTATGATCTTCATTTTATGTTTTTATTATTATAAATCTCTTATTGTAGATCATGAGATAAATTAATTTGTTTATTTTTCCATTGAATTAGGGCATGGTAAATACCCTTAACAAAACCGAATAGTGACATTATTTCTACTTCTATGATGCTTATAAGAAGCTTAAATTTTTTTTTGTAAAATTTATGAATTTTGAAGAGAAAAAAATCACAAAAACATCTATATAGATATAATTTTCCATGATATATGTTAGAGAAATATGAAAAAATATCAGTCGTTGATCGTACTATTGTTGATAGTGAAATGTGATATTAGATTATACAAATGGTCTTATTAGAATATTCTGAAAATATAAGTTTTTAATGTATGGAGATATGAGATATTTAATTCCATGATACAATTAATAAGATTTTATTTGGAATAATATTGTGTGTGATATAGGGATTTCATTGTTTGTGAAAAAACATTCACCAAACGATATGGTGATATCATGGGAAATTAAAATAGCATGACTTGTGATAACTATAATTATTTATATCACTACCTATACTACAAAACAAAGTGAGGAAAAAATATGGGAAATGACTATGTGTTTTTAACTCATGATATGTATTTACCCATATTACAAGAAACAATATAAGGCATATCAATGTATATGATATAAAAAATTATTTCATTTTTTTCTATTAAAAAATTATTATTTTTTATAAATTATTTATTAATTAGGGATAAATTAATTTAGAACAACTCATTAATTTATTAATAGGTCATATATTAATTATAAATTCATGATTTTTAGAGTTAATTATTAAATATTTATGAATTGATGAATAAATAAATATTTAATACTAAGTGTTAATAAAAAGTGAATTGTTTTACGTGATAAATATTTTCATATTAATGTAAAATGTTTATATTAAATTTAATAAAAATTACTATAGTTTTTATAAATAATAAAATATTAAAAAATAAAAAATGTTTATAATGGTTTTAAGAATGATTAATAAATTATAGTAGGAAATATTCATATTAATGTATTGTTGTAGAAATTTATTTAAACTATAAAAAATACATATTTTAGTGGATTAGATCAATGTATAAATGAAGATAGAATAAATTATATTTAAATAACATAAATTATTTACATTATTAATATGAATGGTTTTTATGAAATGTTCATATTTATAAATAATGTATTTTAATATGGAAGAATTCATATGCATACCATGTAAATGTGAAATATGTAACATTAATATGTAATATAAATATAATTTTTTTTATATTTATATCATTTTAATAGTCAATATTACTTATAAATGAATTATAAATTGTTTACATTTACGTTTTTTGAAATATTCATTAAAACTCAAGAATATATTTATGAATTATTTATTTATTTATTTATACCTTTATTCAGGCATATAATTTTTTATATATTATAAATATTGGAAGGATTTATATAAAATTTTAAAACTACTATTATAATATCTTATATCATGCATCCAAAAAATTTCCTGATATGACATAACATACTTTTTATTTACTTTAACCAAGTTCAATGGTTTATTGGAAATAATGTCAAAGAAATTTTTTTAATATAATTATTATAATATATTTGGAGTTAAGATCCTATTGTAACTTTAAATAATTATTGAGTAATGATCAATTGATAATAAAACTTTGAGATAGATTTTCACTATATTTTTTACTTCTATTTTATCATGAAAAGTGAGGTTGGATATCTATTGTACAATACACGTTCTTGACTAGGATTTAAGTTTTTTATCATTTTAATCCATTACATGAATGAATTTCATATATCATTTTCATATGATTCATAAATATATGTATTAAATATTATAATTAAATTTTAATATAGATATATAATGAAAATAATTGATTATATAAAGAGTTATACATTATTATGAGTGAATTTGGTTGATAAATGTAATAAGTTTAAATTAAATGAATTAAAAGCATGCATCCATATATGGGAATAAAGTACATGAAAATATAACCATATTTCTTTTCTATTTAGCGATTGTTAAAACTATTGCTAATTCATAGATTATTAATTGTTTAGTCAAATGTTATATATATATATATTTAAAAAGAATTCATAGTAGTCATTCTTATTTAACAGTGGTATAGAAAACCACTTATGAATTTATCCCGAATGTACAATATTTAATAGTGGTTTCCATTACCATTTTTAAATATGAAACATATATAAAATTTTATACCATATTTAGTGATGTATAAAACCATAGGTAAATATAGTATAGTAGAAAAAAATTAAATATAGAAACATCCCTAATAAATTCCTCTAATAAAAAAATAGATACAAAAAAATTTATTCATCCGGTATAACATAATAGTAAAAATGATTCCCATATGTCAACATACAAGAAATTTTTTATAAACAAAACATTATATTAAAATTAATAAATTACACACCATTAAGTTAATTAGTTTATTTTTTTTGAAATTTCTCATAAACAACACCCCCATTTCCTTCACTCTCTCTAGATGTGTCTTGTTTCTCATCAACTCCTTTATTAATTTATTATCCTTGGTGTCTATATTTATAGAGATTAAATGAAAAGTATGAATATATTACAAATATATTATGCATATATAGGTTAATTAATCCAAAAAATTATAGACAATGAAAAGATTACTCATAATTAATTTAATTTTCTATAATATTACTTAAAACCCGATACACATTGTTACATAAAAGAAAACTATATAAAATATATAAAAGCTATAAAAACAAAACAATTAATATAGTGTATAAAATCAGATAAATATAATGTTTCCCCAATAATATATTCTGAAACTATGAGGCCAAAATTATTTACTGTTGGTGGGATATCATCTCTATTAGTCTACACTACTATACTGATAAACCCATCATTAAAGTTAAAAAAGGATACCCAATAATAACTTTATCTCAAAAATAACATTTACATGTATGATGGATATTTTTAATTATTTTATATCATTAATATTATTTCAATATTTATGATGAATATAATTTATATTGTTTCATTATGTATGATAAATTTTTATCATTACTTGATGATTACTTTATTTTATGTTCTTCTGTTATCCAATGATGTTTATGAGTTGCTTGATGTTTATGTTTATAAAAGTTTTCCTTTTCTTTCTATCTATATTATGATCTTTTTTTGGTCACAAAAGTTTTTCAAAAGTATACAGTTTCATGGGTGATTTAAGTATAATAAAAGATTACGGTTTCAAACTAAGAAGAAAAAACTTTTATTATTGAGTATAAAATTATTATTGTTTTCAAACATGGTTTTATCGATATGGGTTATTTTTTCTGATTTCAAAAGTAATTATATTTAAATTATATTTTTTATTTTTATTAATAAATGTTTTATTGGGTGAAACATATTATAATTATTTTGGTTTTATAATGAAATAATGAATATGGTACCCTCTTGTTATTTTATTTCATAAAAATTAAAAGAATACATTGATTATATATATATATATATATTTCAAACTAGAATTATGTAGTATGTTTTTTAAAGTGATTTTTATAGACCATACAGTGGAATACTATTGGGTATATTTTATCTCAGTGGATGACTGGGAAGTATAACATACATAAAATAACTGGATTATATTGAACCAAAATAACTCAACTTTGTCTGGCATGACATAATAAAATAGAAATATAACTCAATTGAATTCATGAAAATCTATATTAATTGACTAAATTATAATTTAATAGAATCTAAGTGAACCAAATGGAACTAAATTGGAGAAATAAAATCAAAATGAACTAAACTAAATAAAACCAAAAAGAACTAATGAAACTCAAACTAAAACAAAACAAATAATACAATATTGTTATGTTGTTATGTTTTTATGTGTGTGAAATAATGAGGATACAATAATTAAAATTTAACCAAGAAAATATGGAACAAATGTGTGACTTTATGAATTTTACCAGTCTTGAATCCATTATTAGGGTCATAATTTGTTTGGTAATACTATCTTTCATCCTCTGAAACAGAGTAGCCAATAAAATATCTAAAAATTAAAATCAATCAAATTGTGTCTTAATAATAAACTATAGATATTTAATAATATTATTATGTGTATAAATTACCCTATCCGAATTAGGACAACTAACATATGTAACCCCCTAGTAGCTGATGTTGATGAAAAATATGTATGTGACCGACCAAAGACCTATGATAGAGATAATCCAAAACCCATCCCCCTCACATGACCATAATGATATTTTAGAAAAACTCAAGGTATAACATCCTACGAGGATAATAAAGTCAGGAGGGAATGGTTGGAATTTCCCACTTCTTTGATATTACACAATAAATGGAATAACATTGTTAAATTATCAATGCAACTCAATAAAAAAATTGCAATTAAAATTTCTTAACCCAATATTTTCTATAGGGTCATTCATATAACTTCTATACATTTCTTGTGTAAATAGAACCACATATCTATCCTTCTAAAAATATTAACTAACACCTTCACTTATATCAAAAAAAAAAATAATATTAATAAACACTATATTTCTTGAAGTGGTATAGATATATATCATAATAAATTGAATGGTACTATATTTCTCATTTCATAGCAAAACTCTTCAACCCAAAAGTGCGTGGGATTACTTGTTTCTTATGACTAAATTCAATTATCATATAATGAACCTAAAATAAATAAATATAAATAATTTTTTAAATTTTATTAAGATAATGTTATTAATATACTAAAATCTAATAATACACAAGATGCGATTCATCCATATAATTATTAATAAACACCTTCCATTGGTCCCAAGTAATATGGTTGAGTCAATAAGGGTTCCTTATGACTTTTACACTCTTTCATGTTTTGAAAATCACAAACACTCTTTCTTAAGGAAAATTCCATTTTTCCTGTGTTTTATCTTCATAATTAAAATTTTCCTTCCCCAAGGAAATTTATCTTTACCATGTTTTCATTGTTCATATTCTAAGTATAAAATTTGGTTTCATATCAAAAACCTCAGAATCATATATATACTTAGAAATAAATAATTTTGTTATGAGGATCCGAATCTAGACTCCATATTCTCTGAATTCAGACTCCGAATTCTTCTGAATTTAGACTCTGAACTTTTATGAGTTCAGGTTCTGAGTTCTCTGAATTCAAACTCCGAACTTTTATGAGTTCAAGTTCCAAGTTCTCTGAATTTAGAATCTGAACTTTTATGAGTTCAGGTTGAAAATTATCTGAATTAAAACTCCAAAATCTTATGAGTTCATACTCTGAATTATTATGAATTCAGACTTTGAATTCTTATGAGTTCAGACTCAGAGTTCTCTAAATTTAGACTCCAAACACTTATGAGTTCAGGTTTCAAATTCTTATGAATTTAGACTCTGAATTCTTTTGAGTTCAGACTCCTAGTTCTCTAAATTTAGACTCCAAAATTTTATGAGTTTAGGTTTCAAATTCTTATGAATTCAGACTCTGAATTTCCTTGAAATTCAGACTCCGAAGTCAACTAAATTTAGACTCCTAATTTCCTTGAAATTCAGACTCCGAATTCTATAGAATTTAGGTTCCAAATTCTTTTGAAGACAGAATCAGAATATTCATATAATATAGACACAAAATGGTTTTTGGTTAGACTCCGAACTTTCATTTTTCTTTACACTCCGAAAAATGAATTTGGTTATGTAACCATATTTTTTCTTACTCATGTTTTGGTTATAAAACGATGTCGTGCATTTAGTTACTAACTAACCGTTGTTTGAGTGACATGTGTACATGTCCCTCTAAAATTAAAGGAAAAATATGACTGTTAGAGGAGGGAGCCAACCATTGAAGATGTGCCTATAAATAGAAGTTCATTTTAAAGAGCTCAAAACTTTGGATGAACTGTTCTACGACTCTAGAGATTACATGCTGTTGAAGTGATTTCTAGAGAGAGATACTCTCATGATTTGTGCATACTGAAGATCTTGTTCAGAATTGCTTTGTATGACTCTGAATCTTGCTGAGTACATTCAGGGGATTTTGAGGATATGAAGACAGAGGTGCCGACTACCTTAAAGTTCGAGGACTTACTTGCTGAGAAAGATAGAGGTTCCGACTACCTTGAAGTTGAGGGCTTGCGAGGATAGCAAGACAGACTCTTTTTATCATATCGAGGTCTTACCCTGGTGTGGGTAAGACAAACTTTCTTGAAAGTATTAATCAAGGGACCTTTATCCAAGGTTGTTAGATACCCTACTCTTTGTGTTAAAAGATTTACTACTAGTTACTTTTTTTGTTTCAAGTTTTCTGCTGCAATTTTGATTGTTGAGGAAAGTATAACTCTTATACTTCCTTATACTTGTACTCTGATTTATAAGATTCTATATTCTTTAAGGTAGAATCTTTTTCCTTGTAAACTTTTGTTAAGTTTAATTTCTAGAATCACTTTTTTGGAATCAAGAAAGTCTGTAGAACTTAAAGGTCTTGTGAATTTACCTTGTTTAACTTTGTTAAACATTACCATCTTTAAAAGTACCAAAAGAATTTTTAAAGTATACAATTCACCCCCCTCTTGTATATTGAGATTATAAATCATTATTACGATACTAAAATCAGTATCGTTTCTATCCTACAGTCTTTAGGGACCTTATTATATATCTATGACACTAATAGATATGTTTCATCAAATTATTGAAAAATTATACAATTAAAATCTTTCTATTTCATGCCTATGTTTTTAATGTCCATGGATGTGAAATCACATCATGCATAAAAAATGGAATAAAATCTACAAATAAAATACATATAATTTATTATATTATTAACATTTGGTTAAATAATTTTCAATTTAATAATTTTTGAATAAATAATTATGATAGTAAATCTATCTGACAATCAAACAACTAATTCTTCCAAGATAACCAAATATGTATCCAATTGAAATAATTAATGGGGAGGGACAACACTTCACATGAAAATTGTTCTAGAATATTACCATTGATGACTCTAGTATCCTTGATGGGCATCCCTTATACATCAAAATAGATGATTATATTTTAGTATATGAAATTAAAAACATTGTTCATAATGGTATTTCCCCCCTTATATTATTATTTTTATCCTTTTAACATATAAATTTACAAAATAGTATAAATTTTTTAGAAACTAATGTTATCACTTTAAAATAATCATTTATAATAGTGCCATACTATAGCCTCTTTATGGAAATAGAGTCATAGTGCGAATGAATGATTCCCCGACATCATCAATAATAGGCATACCTATGAATATAATCATAATAATGTAAGAAAATATAGTAAAAAAATTATGCAAGGTATGTGATAAAGTTTACCTTGTATAGAATTAGTAGTTCAGTTATCCTATAATCCACAAGTACTATGCACAGTAGGAGTAGAACTATTGTACTATGAAATCAATGAACCTTGTAAAGAATCAGTAGAGAGAATTTCCTATACTCCTAGTGTAATCTAGGTAGTAGGTGTAAAATGGATATCCTATGAAATTGGTGGACCTTGTGTAGTATTGGTAAATAGACCCTTTTGTATTCCTAATGTTACTTTAGTTAACAGGAGTAGAATGACTATCATGTTTTTTAGAGAGGCTACCATCTACAAACCATTTTGAGTATGAAATTATTATAAAAAGTATATAAAAAATAACTAATTCAATTAAATGTATATTTTAATTTCGATTAATCAAAACCATATTTATAGAATGAAATATTACTATAATATTTCATATTAAATCTTATAATCAGTTTCTTCTGGGATGTTAATGTTATCATTATCTTCCATTGTGAACATTAATACTTCTTATTCTTCATCTTCACCATCCCACATATAACTAATGCTTTCTATGTCATCTGAGAAAAATAATTCAATGTGACAGTGTTGAGGAGTTATACTATCAGTAATTAATTCATCTTCAACTCCCATATCATAAATGTATCTTGGTTTCATGTGTAAAACAACAATACACCCTTAATATAATATATTATCAATATAATATACCATTTCATCTTGGGAAGAACAAATATATGTATCTTGTTCTTCATGTTAACCACCATCGATCAATTGAAAGGTTTTGATAGAAGTAAATTATAATGATTATTTCCTTATACCCCTATTAATATTGACCCACTTACATTTTAATAACACAACTAAATGTTAATCTAACCCGATAATTCCATGAAACATTACATAGTAACCCATATCTACAACTATAAATATACTACTATTTTATGTTTCCAAACCATCCTTATGATCCATAGTATAAAACTTGAAACCCCCAATATTATAAGCATTAAATTTAATAGATTTATTTATAGGACCTTAAACTAAATACTTCAAATATTATGGTAGTTCATATCAATTATCAACATTGGTCACCTATAATTTTTTTATTAAATATTATTACTTATATTAGATAATTATAAACATATTGATATTAATTTTTTTATTGGATTAATAATTTATATATTATAAAAACTAACAAATAATTTATTTGTTAACTACTTTTGTTATCATAACCTCATATAGAGTTAGACTCCTAATAAATAATTTCATTTGTGTCCTCAATAATTTGATACATGAATCCACACTATTAGTATTTAGTAGCACATATTTTTGTGTTTGTCTTAAATACAACTCTATCAAGGAAAATGAGGAGACTTTTCTGAATTATCAAATTAAAGTTATAAATATTGAGGATTTATTACCATATTGAGATTGAATTTTATCATCATCATCATCACATTTTACATGATTGAATCTTATCTCTATAGAATATAATTTCCCCGAGTATAATGTTAATCATTCTTTGACAAGGTAAACTTCAACAATATAACCATCTGGTTAATATTATTTTTTCACATATGACTTCAAATTACCAAAATACCTAATAGAGAAAATTAATAAATTATAAACCAAAATTTATAAGTATTTACTTGGATAATTATAATTCATTAAATAGAATAAAATTAAAATAAATTTCCTATTTATGGGATATATCCATTGATAATGCAAAAATACTCCATATTTAACTTCCTTAACCAAATGAATAGTCAAATGAATCATTAAAGTGAAAAAATGATGTGGAAATATCATCTCCTAATAAAATAGTGTTTGTATAATTATTTATTAAAGTTGATACATTTTAATTGGGTTTAAGGTGTTCTCACAAAACTATATGAAGAATGTGTAGAATTCAATTAGAAATATAGTTATTTTTTCTTGTAATAAATTAAACAATTACAAAATTAGTAACTACTATAAAAGAATATTTGAGTTATGACTTTTAAATCCATTCAATTTTTGATCACCCAAATAAAAAATTTACAAAATTTTACTTGAATATTAATAAAAAAATTTAACATTTTTTAATCTTCAAAGGAAAACATATTTTTTCTAATTTTTCTTTAAAAAAAGTGTAGTTAGATATTTCCTATTTTTTTTCCATAGATCACACTTGATATTCAATTCTTCTAATTCCTTATAATCATTCAAATGATCCTTATATTTTTCCATCTCATTAATAATTGTATAATTTTTCTCCACACAAATTCTTCTTAATGTGATTAACATCATGTTTTTGATGTAAAAAATGTAATTCCTAATATGTAAAATAAAAAAATATTTTTTTTTCTTAAATTTCTATGTTACACTTGTATATGATGGATTTAAAAGTCTTTTCATACCTTCATTTAACTTAATCTCTTTTCCAAACTCTGTAATCACATTTGATAATTATCCCAAGATATCTAATATAGATAATAACTTTGATAGAAGTTTAAAACCTATTTTTTCATTGGACGATGACTTGTTAACTATAATCAATGAGATGTATCAAGGAATCAATGATGGCACATGAAAAACCAATTTTTTTCGCATCATTCATTTTGACTCCAAATTAAAATTATAATCTGGATAAGATAAACTAGTGTGTGTGTTCTGAGAACAATTTCTTAATCCATGAATGTTACTGATGGTTTACTTTTGGGCAATGTTCTTTTTTAACAATCTTTTAGTAGATTCGTCATATGTTTCTACACTATCATTACATAAACCGTGAAATTATTATATAAGTGGATGAATATAAAAATCAATGTTATTTATATACATTTGTTTTCTTAGAATAATCATTGATATGTGGAATGAACTATGTTACATACACATAAAAAGTGGTAAATTATTATGGATTTAAATTACCATCCAAATTCTATAAATATTACTTGAAGTCCTAAAAGTATTGAATCCTATAAAAACAAGTCCAAAATTAAAATTTCTAAGGATAAAAGAGAAAATAGTATGCAATGCATCAAAGGTAAAACCTGATTCGGAATCTCTTGGATGTCACATGAACTCATCATTGCATTCGTCCAATTTATTCCACTATATATATTTCATTTTTTTATATCACATAAAAAATATTAACAATTAATCTTTTAAAGGAAAGTAATGTAAAACCTTTATTGTAGTTTTTTTTTCAAATTTTCATGGTAGTATGTTGATTAAAACTATCATCATTATTTCTTGATTTCCATATTATAGTACAATATCTTTTTCACTCTTATATTTTATAATATTATCCCTAGTATAATATATAATCATTAAGACAAACATGTATCATTTTATAACTTAGTCAAAGATTTATAATAACCTTCTTTATCTCATAAAATGATGCAGGGATCTTAGATTGATTAAATTCACTATACAACAATTCCAATACCATGAACATTTCTTTATTTATAATTCCACATAAGCACTTTTTTGGTACAACATTATTAGAAAAGATAGTTTTTGAATACTAGATACATTGTTGATTTAAATATTTATTTCTACCTTAAATAATTTAGAAAGGGTAGTTGTTTGATTAGTTTAGTTTTCCATTTTATTAGTATCTAAAACATCACCCATCAGTATGTTATCATCTGGATTAAGTTGCCTACAATCCGTAAAGAATCATTATTATTTTTAAAATCAATATATAGATCAAATAATGTGTTAAAACATTGATGGTGATGTAATAATATGCTAAAAGAATCATTTATCAAGTTCTAAATTTCATTATCCACTATCAGGACATTAACCTATTTATTTTCATGCAATACAGAGTTTCTTGGACCATTTGTAACATTTTATTCTGCATTCCAAGACAAAAAAAGATACTAAGGATGAAATTATTTCAATATCAAGATATTTAATACTTTATATCTATCCATACATTATTTAAATCTATATTTTGGACATGAAAATTTTATTCATCCATCCATGAATTGATTTTCAATTGAAAAAACCAAAAACATCCATAAAATGTTAACTTATTGAGTTATTCTTTGAGTTAATGTAATCTAACTTATATCTACACATAATCTGAAATGCCCCGACCCCAGTTACCCTAATTCGGTGCATTATTTTAATACATTGGCATGATTACAAGGAATCAAGTCCCAAAGGACCGATCAATTTAGAAATCTTAGAAAACAGATTACATACATGAATGTTACATGACACATTATATATACAAAACAACATAAATAATCCTTTATGAATGCCATTATTCCCTTAGCTTAACCCTACATATCAATCAAAATACACTTCTTTGAATCCTGCGAAAAATAAAACATAGAAAGGGGTGAGCTCAGATGCTCAGTAAGGATAACAATACAACAGAAACTTTCATAAATAAGCTTTAACATTTAAGGAAATGTATAAATAAAACAAAAGCCTTTTAAACTTGAACTTAATCATAATATGGAAAAAAGAAAATGAAGTAATGCCATTTACTTATTCACATGGATATTCTACTAGTCGAATAATCAAATGCAATATCACTAACCAATTTTATATTGATGGAATGCACAATTCCAGACTATCATAACCACATAGTCAAGGCCTTGTGCCAAGACTACAAATAAGATTTTGTCAAGGCCTTGTGCCAAGAGACAAGTTTGTCTCATGAGACCTACCGATGCATCGAGGAGCTATAGCAGGCTCTACCTGTCACTTACTAAGTCCAATGCATTACTCATATAGAAAGGTTTAAACAGAACATAAACATTCGTATTAAAACTTTCATACAAAATGTCAATAATTTATCCCTAAAACATGAATTGTATAAAGATAAAACATCCATAGTCAAACATATCACAAAACCTTCAATACAATATGGAATATTTTTATCATAATAAATCATCTTCAAAAATGTTTAAAATCCATCAAAAGATGTTGACATAGAAGAAAATGATTTGTAAAACTGTTTGAGAGAAATATCCCTTTTTCATAAAAACATTTAAAAGTCACAAAATTTAGAAAGGTAGAAATTTAAAGACATTATTGAATCAAAGTGTCCCATACCACTTTGAAACTTTTGAAAGGAATTAACATTTTAAAAACATTCATGTCCATGTAAATAAATACTTAAAAACCATTTTGAAGATGTTGACATTAAAGAGAAAGATTTAGAAGAATAAATATTTAAAACATTTGAAATGATGTTTTATAAAAAAGCGCCTTAAAATAATCACTTTGAAAACTCTTAAATGAAACATGGACATGGATAATAAATATTTCCCATTAGATACTTACGTAAAAACAACCTCGGATAATAAAGAGTTTGTGAAATTAACCCTTACCAATTTGGTAACTTACGAAACATATACCCCATGAAAGAGGTATCATACAATGAATATGTAAATACACATAAATTAAATTCTATTACACAAATAATAAAATTATGGTCAGTACATATACCACACAAAAGGTAATAGTGCCAATATGGCACGAATATCACGAGAATAAGGAGTGAGATGAAAACCCCTTACCTTGCACTTTCCTTTAGTCGAGGGTACATTTAACCTTTTGTATGAAGACCGTAATATGTTATTAAATTATAACATAACTATATTAATATTTATTATATCATACATTATTCATTTATGACTTTATACAACCCATTTAATAATAATTTCCATGTTAAATTAACATTTTGGGTAATAATCGCTTTTTTTATCATACGTGTTTTAACTTGTTACTCTTGATTATATCACTTAGATCATGATTTAAATACTTCCAGAATATAAAAAATTATTTATATATCATATATATTTATAATATAAATATGTATAATAGACATATGTATGAAATGGAAAACACCGTTTATGGAGACGGTAGTCCGTACGTACGCATAAACGCAGTTTCCGTTTTCATAACGTATTAAAAGAAACTAAGTGAATAAAATATATTTAAGTACATATATATATATATCCAGTATAATTATTATTTCACATATTAAAAACATATTAGTAATATATATTTTTATAATCGTCGATAAATGGTGAATGTGGAAATGAATCTCATCACGTCGTGGAGATGGTAATCCGTACATACGCACGAGCGACATTATAATTTCCTTAAAAGTGTGGAATTTGATGGTATATTAATTTTAAAGAGACATTATCATGTTATTTTCATTATTTATATACATATTACTCATCATTATATCCATCCAACTAACATATTGTTGAATAACAAATTACACCACGACGTGGAGACGGTAAGCCGTATGTACGCACGCACGCATTGTGACATTATCATTCATAAGATGGATAGAATAATGAATATATTTGTGAAATATTTATAATAACATCACATTATATATAATAACTGGATTTATTATTTTATAAGGGAAATACCAAAGAAAGAAGAAGTGGAAGAAGAAAGGAACTTGAAAGAGGGTGGTGAAATCATTACCTCTTCTTTGGGTTCTTCCTTTCGACTTGATCAAAAGGGATACTTAGGTTGGCTTTATGATCCAAATAAGGACTCTAGGTTAAATTGAGGGAAGTTGGAATGATATTTGGGCAGGGGAAGGCCGAGCCAAATGGCTTTGGAGGTGCGATTTTGAGAGAAGGGGAAGTGCCCTTTTATAAGAGGGGTGAGGGTCACTTTAGGAAAAGATTAATGTATTAATTTATTATACAATCATATTCAGTTTATAATGATTCCAAATGAATTTATTTATATCTTTAGGTGGTTATGGATATAAATTCTCCCAAACAATAGGTTTTATACAAGTTTAGGTTACCATTTTAAACTTATCATTTAGATTTAACTCTTAGTTAAATAGTTTAACTTTTACCATGTCTTCTTGTATTCTTACTATATATGGTTAATAAACTTACTCTAAACTTCCAAGATAACCTCAAGTGGCTCATTAATGACATATATAATATTATTTAATCCATTTGTTCGAACTTTACATTTTTAGGAATATTACATCAACTAATAATATAGTATTTGTTTTAAATATTATTTTATGTCAATTTTGACATTATTTGGTATTTTGTTTTTTTGAAAGTCATCACAACTTGATTACTTCGAAAAAGATACATTGAATCATCCATAACATGTCATAGTCACCTAGAAAATTCGTGGATGTCATGAAAACTTTGAAATTTTATTTATTTTAATATTTATAATACCATTTATTTGATTCTTTCATTAATAAGGTAATTACTGCATCATCATTGTGTCATAAATAAATTTAATTATTTAATGTCTAAAAATTATAAATAAAATACCATGAGGTAGGAAATATTTTTATCTTTCTAATGAATATTTATAGTAGAATTTATCTTATGTAAAACCTTATATTAAAAATGGTTTAGTTAATAAACTTTGAATTTAACACTTTTAACTCTTCTTTAAATTAAATAATAATAAATGTCCAAATCTAATACAATAGACCTAAAGGGTCATATTATATTCCTAAGGTTGTTTTTGGTCTAATTACACTTATCCAATAGAATTAGGACATGATTTAGGGTAATAATAATATCATTTTTACCCTTAATTACCCTATTTACTTTTAATCGTGGTAAATAAAAGTAAAAAGTTATTGTTCACCAAAAATTATTTTTATCTTATTATACCACATTTTACTCCATTATGTTAACCGTGTCTCTCATATTTTTGAAATTCAACTCACAGAAGCGGTAAAATTAAGTTTTATGTGAATTTAAAAATTTTTCTAGGAGGTGGGTAAAAGACGGTGAAAAGTTCAATAAAATTTTTATATATCTAAAATTATTATAAACCGAATCTAATTAATTACATTGAACTTATATAGGTATTATGTATATATTTTTACCTAAAATAAATTTAAATAAAATAAATATTTATTTAAATAAAAATTTGGTTTTAAACTATAACTTAGTGCTTTTCACTATTCATAAAAAATTAAAAGTTTTCAGAAAAATACCAAAAATTTACCCGAAACTAATTTTGATACTATGAATTCAATAATGAAGTATATTTTACAAAATTCAAAACTTAGAAGTGGCATTTATTAATTTAAAATTAATTTCCACTGTCAAAACCAAAAGGCGTATTTTTAAGAAATAATAACTATCAAAAGTTTGACACTTGTTTATGTCCAATTTCAAAGTGAAATTACTTAAAATGACCATAATTGGATTAAATGGTAAAAATATAATCTATTTATACTTTCAAACCATTAAAATGTATAAATTTACACTATAAATTATTTTGATTAAAAAAGTTCTTTTCAGTTAAAATATAGTATTTTTCACTATTCACCCAAATATGAAAGTTATCAGAAAAACAAAGAAACTTTATTGAAACTAAATTATTATGTCCTGATTCTAAAGAAGAAGTTTATTTTGTCAAATTGAATATATAAAAGTTTCAAATATTGGATTTATAAAGGCTTCTCCATTAAAAGGCGATAAAATTGCAATTTTTGAAAAATACTTCTTTTATTTGAAAAAATGTATATGTTCTTACATTATGTCTAAGAAACTCATAATATGGGTTCTAAAATTAGAAGGATTATATAAAGTTTAAAATTCAGTTAATACTATTCATAATCGCTTTTGAACGGCTAGTTTGGTAAGTCATGGTGCGCTAAACTCGGTGTTGCGTGTAGTGCAAATTATTGAATTACTTTGAAGAAATAATGTACTATGAAATATTGGGGTGTTACATTATTTCCTCATTCAATAAATTGCGTCCTCACAATTTGATTTTTTTTCAAAAATAAAAGGTTGAAAATAGAAAATACCTTTGGGAAAACCCACATCAGAAATTAGGTTAATAAAATTTAGTCTTAATAAGAGGAAAAGGGGAATGAAAGGTTCACCACCAAATTATGATCTCGATTGGAAAAACATTGGTGGAAAGTAGAGACATATAATGGGAGAAAAAATGTAAATAATTATAGGTAGTGATTGAGGTCATCAATCACAAATAAGTGTAAAATTAAGGGCCTTAAATTCATCAATCTATGATGATTTAAAATACCATCGGTTCAACAAAACATATGGTATTAGGATAACACAATTTTGGTTTTAAGATCCCTTCACTAAAGTATAAGAATTAATTTCTTCATAGAATAAGAGAAGAAGAAAAATATATACTTGAAAAGTAGAGTCCCATCCTTTAACTAATTTCTACCACGAACTCATCTTTTCACTCTAAAATATAATAGAACTTAAAAATAATATTATATTTATCCTATTAATAGAGGGTTCAAAAAAAAATGAATTTATAATTCATCTACTAGATTTTTTTAAAAAAAGACCACATTATTCAATCCAGGACATCACGTGGGATAGTGGTAGGTGATACACCCTTATCGCCCTTCTGTTGCGGGTTAAAGTCTCGCGGCCTTGCCGGACGCGACGGGTTGCCGCCCGACATCCGAGTTGTCCTTTTATGGAAATCCAAACATAATATTAAACTAGAATTATCAAAAATACTTCTGTCCAAACTCACAGTCAAAAATTTATACGGAAGGTAAACACAATGAAGATACTTTTTGCAGCGTAATAACATGTGAACACCTTCATCATGTATTCTTTTAAAACACTGCAACATCCTGAATTACCATAAAACATCATTGATTATATTCATGATCACTTATTCCTTATAGAATACTGGATATACTCCTTCTATCCAATTTTTTTTTAAACTCCAACAATGATGGAATATACAAATCTGTAATCAGTTTCAAGGTAGTTAAGAATATCCAATATAATTTATCCAAATCAATCATGTATTATTACAAAATCACTACATCAGTATCAGAACCATATTATGGTTTATCTTTCTCTTAACCATATATTTTCCAAAAATTTAACCTGCTATTGAGTCAGTTTTCTTGGTTCCACAAAATCTCAAGTCCTTAATGAAATAGTACTACAGTATAATCCTTATATACTCAATAATTATTATATCCAGTACATTGTTGATACAACAATCAAATGAAATAATTCTCTAATAACAACATTAGAACTCTAATCATTCCTCCTCATCTGTGGTAGTATCATAACTTGATTATTATCCAATAGAATCATTTGGGCATACTATGATGATTTGAACATTGGTTCGCATAGTGTACCAAATCTTGGAAGATGAAGCGTTGTATATTTGAAACTTTTTTCTTACCCTTGCAGTCACGTACATGGTGTCCTTTTTCTCCACACTTATAACAAACTTCTATTCCCTTCAGGAAAGTTCCAGGGTGTTTCTTCCTATAGTTATCACATATGAGAAAATTCTTCTTTTCACTCTTCCCTTTATCCATCTTTCTATCTTCCATCCTTTTCCTCTCTTGCTTCCCATCAAATCCATAGGACTCATAGAATTCTTTACTTATATTATTAACACATGATACTATTTCTTCATATATTGAGAATACAAGGGAGACTATTTCTCTTCTAAATGTTGGATTAATACCATGAAAGATATGATACTTCTTACTCTTTGGATCATACGTATTTCTGGAGTTCACATTCCTTCTACTGGGTGCCATTTATATACAATAGCATAAACTAGGTCAGTTTATGAATTGCAATAATTCTAAACTTGTAAAATACCAAATGTAAATTGAATGGTTTATGGATATAATCCATAATCAAAAATATGTTTCCATTGAGGAAGTATATACTCATAAACCCTTCATAATGATTTGTAAAGAAAATGAGAATTATCCTAAGCATATCCCCCGGGAGTTTTGTAACCAAGAGTTCAGCAAGGCCTGTTGTTGTGCACCAGTTCCCGTTCGAGTCTAGATCAAAGCGATGTTTTCGGGTTTTACCCCTAGGTACATCTGTTCCAGAGCCGCCTCTACCTACTCGTATCCAAACAAGGATGTATTTGCTTGGAAAACTCACAAAATCACTACATTACCAAAATTCTGGGAATTTCCTCTACACTAATCCTCAAGGTATATCTTAGGTCTATGTTCTCTAATCAGATTTTATCTAAATCTAGATTCCAAGGTTATTTCTAAACTTACTCTGATACCAACTGTAACACCCCGACCCCAGTTACCTAGAGTTGGTGCATTATTTTAATACATTGGCATGGTTACAAGGAATGAAGTCTCGAAGGACTGATCAGTTTAGCAGTCTTGGAAAATAGATTATATACATGAATGTTACATTACACTTTATAACATAGAAAACAACATAAATAATCCTTTATGAACACCATTATTCCCTTTTATTAACCCTGTATACCAATCACAATACTTTTATTTGAATCCTGGGAAAAATAAAACATAGAAAGGGGTGAGCTCAGATGCTCAGTAAGGATAACAATACAACAGAAACTTTCATAAATAAGCATAAACATTTAAGGCAATGTATAACTAAAACAAAATACTTTTAAACTTGAACTTCAAAATAATATGGAAAAAATAAAATGAAGTAATTCCATTTACTTATTCAAATGGATATTATACCAGTCGAATAATCACATTCAATATCACCAACCACTTTCATATTGATAGAATGCATAATGTCGGACTATCATAACCACATAGTCAAGGCCTTGTTCCAAGATACTAGTTTGTCTAATGAGACCTACCGATGCATTAAAGAGCTATTGTGGGCTCCACCCGTCACTTACTAAGTCCAATTAATTCCTCATATGAAAAGGATTAAACATAATATAAACATTCATATTAAAACTTGCATACGAAATGTCAATACTTTATCCCTAAACCATGAATGGTATAAAAATAACACATCCATAGTCAAACATATCAAAAAACCTTCAATAAAATATGGATGATTTGTATCATAATAAATTATCTTCAATCAAGTTTAAAATCCATCAAAGGATGTTGACATAAAATAAAATGATTTGTAAAAACCTTTGAGAGAAATATCCCTTTTTCATGAAAAATTTGAAAGTCACACAATTTAGAAAGTAAGAAATTTAAAGACAATTTTGAATCAGAGTGTCCTATACCACTTTGAAACTTTTTAAAGGAATTAAAATTTTAAAAACATTCATGTCCATATAAATAAATACTTAAAAAATATTTTGAAGACATGGACATTAATGAGAAAGATTTAGAAGAATAAATATTTAAAACATTTGAAATGATGTTTTTGTAAAAAAGATTCTTAAAATAATACCTTTGAAAACTCATCAATGAAACATAGACATGTATAATAAATATGTCTCATTAGATACTTACGTAAAAACAACCACGGATAATAAAGAGATTGTAAAATTAACCCTTACCAATTTGGTAACTTACGAAACATACACCCCATGAAAGAGGTATCATAAAATTAATATGTAAATACAAATAAATTAAAGTGTATTACAGAAATAATACAATTATGGGAAGTACATACACCACACAAAAGGTAATAGTTTCAATATGGCATGAATCTCATGGGAATAAGGAGTGAGATGAAAGCCCCTTACCTTGCACTTTCCTTTAGTCGAGGGTACATTTCACCTCTTGTATGAAGACCGTAGTATGTTATTAAATTGTAACAGAACCATATTAATATTTATTATATCATACATTATTCATTTATGACTTTATACTACCCATTTAATAATAATTTCCATGTTAAATTAACATTTCGGGTAATAATCACTTTCTTTATCGTACGTGTTTTAACTTGTTACTCTTGATTGTATCACTTAGATCATGATTTAAATACTTTCGGAATATAAAACATGATTTAAATATCATATATATTTAGAATATAAATATGTATAATTGACATATATATGAAATGGAAAACACCATTTATGGAGACGGTAGTCCGTACGTACGCATAAACGCTGTTTCCGTTTTCATAACGTATTGAATGGAACTAAGTGGATAAAATATATGTAAGTAAATATATATATATATATATCCCGTAGAATTATTATTTCATATATTACAAACATATTAGTAATACATATTTTTATAATCGTCGATGAATGGTGAATGTGGAAATGAATCTCATCGCGTTGTGGAGACTGTAATCCGTACGTACGTACGAGCGACAATATCATTTCCTTAAAGGTGTGGAATTGGATGGTATATTAATTTTATAGAGAAATTATCATGTTATTTTTATTATTTATATACATATTACTCATCATTATATCCATCCAAATAACATAGTGTTGAATAACAAATTACACCACCACGTGGAGACGTTAAGCTGTACGCACGCACGCATGGTGACATTATCATTCTTAATATGGATAGAATAATGAATATATTTTTAAAATATTTATAATAACATCACAGTATATAGAATACACTGGAGTTATTATTTTAGAATGGAAATAACAAATAAATAATAAGTGGAAGAAGAAAGGAACTTGAAAGCGGGTGGTGAAATCATTACCTCTTCTTTGGGTTCTTCCTTTTGATTTGAACAAAAGGGCTCCTTAGGTTGAATTTCTGATCAAACTAAGGCCTATAGGTTGAAGTTAGGGAAGTTGGGAGGATATTTGGGCAGGGTTTGGATGAGCCAAATGGATTTGGAGGTGTGATTTTGAGAGAAGGGGAAGTGCCCTTTTATAAGAGGGGTGAGAGTCACTTTTGGAAAAGATTAAAGTATTAATTTATTATACAATCATATTTGATTTATAATGGTTACAAATGAATTTATTTTTATCCTTAGGTGATTATGGGTCTACATCCTCTCAACCAATAGGTTTTATACATGTTTAGGTTATCATTTTAACCTTATCATTTAGATTTAACTCTTAGTTAAATAGTTTAACTTTTACCACGTCTTCTTGTATTCTTACTATATATGGTTAGTAAACATATTCTAAACTTCTAATAGAACCTCAAGTGGCTCATTAATGAGATATATAATATTATTCAATCCTTTTGGCCGAACCTTTCAGTTTTAGGAATATTATTTCAACCAAAAATATAGTATTTTTTTAAATATTAATTTATATCAATTTTGACATTATTTGGTATTTTGTTTTTGTGAAAGTCATCACAACTTGATTACTTCGAAAATGATACATTGAATCAGCCATAAAATGTCATAGTCACCTAGAAAATTCGTGGATGTCATAAAAACTTTGAAATTATATTTTTTTTAATATTTATAATACAATTTATTTGATTCTTTCATTAATAAGGTAATTATTGCATCATCATTATGTCATAAATTAATTTTAATTATTTAATGTCTAAAAATTATAATTAAAATACCAAGATTTAGGAAATATTTTTATATTTCTAATTAATATTTATAGTCGAATTTATCTTATGTATAACCCTATATTAAAAATGGTTTAGTTAATAAACTTTGAATTTATCACTTTTAACTCTTCTTTGAATTAAATAACAATAAATGTCTTAATCTAATCCAAGTAGACCTAAAGGGTCATATTTTATTCCTAAGGTTGTTTTTGGTCAAATTAAACTTATCCAATAGAATCAGGACATGTGTTAGGGTAATAATAATATCATTTTTACCCTTAATTACCCTATTTACTTTTAACCATGGTAAATAAAAGTAAAAAGTTACTATTCACCAAAAATTATTTTTATCTTATTGAACCAAATTTTACTACTTGATATGAACCTAATCTCTTGTATTTTTAAAATTCAACTCACAGAAGTGGTAAAATTAAGTTTTATGTGAATTTACAAATTCTTCTAGGAGGTGGGTAAAAGACGATGAAAAGTTCAATAAAATTTTTATATATCTAAAATTATTATAAACTAAATCTAATGAATTAAATTGAACTTATATAGGTATTATGTATCTATTTTGACCTAAAATAAATTTAAATAAAATAAATAATTATTTAAACAAAAATTCGGTTTTAAACTATAACTTAGTGTTTTTCACTATTCATCAAAAAATAAAAGTTTTCAGAAAAATACCAAAATTTACCCTAATATAATTTATATATTTAGAATTTAATAATGAAGTCTATTTTACCAAATTAAAAACATAGAATTTGCATTTATTAATTTCAAATTAATTCCCACTGTCAAAACCAAAAGGCGTATTTTTAAGAAATAATAACTATCAAAAGTTTGACACTTGTTTATGTCCAATTTCAAAGTGAAATTACTTACAATGACAATAATTGGATTAAATGGTAAACATATAATCTATTTATACTTTCAAACCATTAAAATCTATAAATTAACTCTATAAATTATTTTGATTAAAAAATTTGTTTTCAGTTAAAATATAGTATTTTTCACTATTCACCCAAATATGAAATTTATCAGAAAAACACCAAACCTTTATTAAAACTAAATTCTTATGTCCCTTCTCTAAATAAAAAGTTTATTTTGTCAAATTGAATATATAATAAAAATCAAATATTGGATTTAAAAAGGCTTCACCATTAAAATGCGGTAAAATTGCAATTTTTGAAAAATACTTCTTTTTTTTTTCCTGAAAAAATGTATTTGTTCTTACATTATGTCTAAGAAACTCATAATATGGATTCTAAAATTATAATGATTATATAAAGTTCAAAATTTAGTTAATAAAATTCATAACCGCTTTTGAACGGTTGGTTTGGTAAGTCGTGGTGCGCTAAAACTCGGTGTTGCGTGTAGTGAAAGTTATTGAATTACTTTGAAGAAATAACGTACTATAAAATCTTGGGGTGTTACATAATAGATTACCTAAACTTTCAAATAAAAAATAGTCATATTAATTTATATGAATAAAAGAATTTTTTTTTATTTAAAATAATAAGACACACATAAATCCAAGGACTAAAAAATATATCAATGAATGAAAAAACATATCAAAGGGTAATTATTTTTGACTATAAAAATCATATTAGTAACAAAAGGGTAACAATTTTTATTATAAAACTCAACACTTTAAAAATATATACCCATAAATGAAAACACATTTTAAATTAAAAAGTCCTTTCTTTAACTCTCTTTCCATCATTAGATTATTTTACAATTATGATCAAGATGAATAATGATAATTTGAAACTACAAAAATAGTCAAGGGTCATAAATTAGTGTTAATCTTTATTCATTGTTAAAAAAATCCCATTCTTAACTTTTAATATAACATATTATATACCTTCATAATACCCTCTTAAAATACCCTATTTTTGTATTAATAAATTTATAACATATCAACACTTCTACAATGACATCATGCACAATAATAAAAAAAACATAATAGTATTCTCTACTAAAAAAATAATGAATAGTATAAAATAATGAGGAAACAATAAATCATGTAAAACATTTTTTATCACACTACCCCCTTAAAGAGAAACTTTATTAATATCCATTATTTCCATGTTGCTAAAAGAATTTGAAAAGGACACAAGTTTGGCTAATGAGACTAAAATATATGGACGGAACTTCATTATTGATATTAGAATATCCAAGGAGGAGAAAGGATCCTAACTTAATAGGTAAGGATTATAAGCCACCATTGGAAGTGTGTGGAGAGATAAATTCTAAATTGTTAAAAAACTGGGGAAATAAATAGATTATAGGGGGTAGATGGATTTGAAGACAAATATGGAACAATATTTTCAAGACACATAGAAGGACATGTAAAAGGATGAGATACCATTACCTTAACCTATTAAAGAAAATATGGTTTATGACATGAAGGTGATTTCATATTAGCACCAAATAAAAAAGAAACACATATCAAATAATTCTTAGCAAGTGATCAAGTGTACTTACAACTATGATTAAAATCATTATCTTTAAGATTAAATGAAGCGATATAAATTTAATTTTGTCTCACAATGAAACCTTATCCAGTTAAACATGTCTTTACTAATTTTCAGTTCAAATTATAATGTAAGAACCATGGATATATCCATTTCCACATGAACATTGAGAGTTATGGTATTTATGATATTCAATTTTTGAACATCCTACCTGATAAATCTTCCCAAATATATATCTTAATACTTTGAAGGAACCATGGTACTAAAATGGTAATGGGATACTAGAGATTCAAATCCATGTGGAATTTTATTTGGGATCCAAAAATTATTTAAAATTCAAAGTTCTTCAAAATTGGTGGAATCTATAATTTTCATGAAAAATTCTTAAAACCAATATTTTAAAAATCTTCTATAAAACAGAGGTAAAATTTTTACTTCTTCATTACAAGATGTTGACAACTCCAAGGGAATCTTGAACCTAGTATAATTTAAGCTGGACCCTTAGAATAATTGATTAAGCATGAAAAATAATTGATTAATGGGTATTTTAGAATAAACTTCAAAATAATGGTAATATAGAGAAAGCATGAAACCTCACATGATTCAAAAAAAAGAAATGACCATAGCTCTCTGAATAACTTCAGATCCTTTGAGAAAATATCACCCATGTCCCTTTAAAATTAATCTTATGAATATTTCAAAAATCTACCCAAATAAAATAAAAGTAATATTAATCCATAATTTTTATAGTAAAATAAATTACAAAGTTCAAATTACCCTCTTAAGTAGAGGATGGGTGGTCGATGATGAAGGAGGTGTGAACGGATGACTTGGGATTGGGTGATCTAGTTTGAGGCTATGGGGGAAGAGAATTAGAGTGAATGATGATAATTACATGGAGGTTGGTGAGGTGAGGGTAGTGAAATTGAAGTGGAGGATGAGAGGTCTCCCACCAAAGTGGTATGCACGGCTAGGGCTTAGGTGATCAAGTTATAGGATGAGGGGTAAGGTAAATGGGAGGTGGAATTTATTTTAAGTACACTTAGTGGATATTTAAATGAAAATCACTAATAAATAATAATAAGTTGATATATATATTTTAAAACAATTTCTATCTACATAATTTAATAATTATTTTAAAAAGAATCACTAAAAAGAATATTTAAGAATTTATCAATGGTTTTGGACACTACTGGTATGTTATAACTACTAATTATATATTTTATTATAGTATAATGAGGTGAAATATACCCAAGATGTATATAAATGGTGATATAATTTATAAATCCCATCAAAATACCATTTGTTATATTCTTTCCCAAGTGAACACTTGTTAATTCCATACTAATTTAATGTTGGCGAGTCATGCCAAAGTTAATTTCTATGAATTATCTTGTATTGGATTAACAGAATATAGGTGACCTTGATGGTTTGGTACCAATACCTGATTTAATATTTGAGATACAATTAGTTGGGTAACCCTAATATCGAAGTGACCAAATGACCAGATTTAAGAAAATCCATATGATATATTAGTACAATTTATATTACACATAGGTATATAAGAGTTGTATATGATAGAATTAATATTATAGTATAACTAAGTAGATAAATGATGAGAAAAATGTCAAATTGGACTAAAAAATTAATGAAATTTGAACCTTGTCCCACTAATAGATATAATTTCTGTTGAGTTTATTATTTTAGGTGGATTATGTTAAAAAAAATTCTTATTGAATATTTTTAAAACATTATACTCATCTGAAAAATGATTTTTATTTAGATTAAAATAGGAATGAATAATCATAAAACTATCTTCGATATAAATTTTTTAAAAAGAAAAATTAATTGGTATAAATTTTCTAAACTATCATTGGAGTTTTAAATAGTTATCAAGAAGGAGGAGAAGTTTTATGTTTTAAATAAACCACATTCTAAATAACCTTCAAATAAATATATTCAAGTGGATAAAGATTCCTACAATAAGAATAAAAATTTTATATAAAATTTTTTACTATAATTATTATGTAAATGGATCCAATGTTTCAAAAAAAATCATGTTAGTATGGATTCTAATGAAATGTGAAGAGAGTCTCCTAGGAATAGTCTAGTCATGAGAGATATAGAGTTTCACAAGTATTATTTCAGCATAAGATGACTGATGAAATCAATTTTATACTCATGTTCATAATATTATAGGGTATGATAATGTTTTGGGAATGTTTGTGACTTTACTTTGGTTGGATTTGGCAACAGACTTTATCTTATAATCATTTACATATTTTGGTGTCGGTGGGACATTATTGTAATTTTAAGTGTCGTGGAGAATTTTAAAATAAATTATATATATATATATATTAAAAGTAATATTTGACCTTAAGTACTCTATATATATTTAAAATTTTAAAATATGTGGTATAAAACTATATTTATATAGAATTATCTTTGGATTTAGGCTTCTATTAGATGGTTGGGATTCACCGAGGAATGTGAATTCATTACAAAAATAAGTATGATTCTTTAATAAAAATTTCCATGAATTTAAAATTTTACCTTCTCATTTAAATATTATTTGTATCTTTTATGATTTTATTCATGATATAAAATTATTTTATGATAAATATTATATAGTAATAAATAGAATATAATTTGAATTAAATCAATCTGAGCCACAAATTGAGATTATTCTTAGATAATGTAATATTCTCTTAAAAATATATTTGAAATATAAAGATAAAATTACAATTCAAGAATATTGGTATATATATATATATATTTCCTTATCTTAGGAAGATTTTAATTATATAATTTTTGGTAAATTATGATGTATGATTTTAGTGATATTTTATATAGATGTTTTGAAAACATTTTTAATAAAAGTGAGAATAAATTCATACTATTATAGAATATATTTGAAATGATATACAATTGTTTATATGGATAAGAAATGAAGAAAACATTATCAAGAACATGATGATTTGATGTAAAATTTTAGCGATATCAAAGATTTTTTTTCTTGATTTACCACTTCCCTAAAACATTTCATGGCCATACTATCTGATTTAGGGACCGACAATTACCTTTTAGTAACCATTATGATGATAAAAACCTATTTTGATAATATAGTTTCCATTATAAACATTATCTATTGTGGTTATAGTATATTGATTGAAATGGAACTAAATAATGATGATCTTAGTGGAAAAGCATAGCTGATTGGATAAAATTAGGAGGGTTGTATACCCCTATACCAGAGAATTATAGGAAAAGGACGTGGGTCATGATGAACCATATTCTTGAATTTACCTTGGGTAATTCGTGTGTCCACATCTCCATACAGAGTGGTGACAAGCCATTGATTGAGGATATATGATCAGATAAATCAGATGACATACCATTTTCCACATTATCATGTGGGGAGAAAACTCATCTAGAGTATTTATGAGATGTAGACAAACACAAAAAAAGATCAAATGACTGAGAACATACCCTATAATAGTATGGAATGAGAGTGGATTAGGCTACATCACTATTCACATAGAGTTCCAGGCACAACCCTAATATTGGAAAAGAGCTTTAAGGGAACTTGAGAGCACACAGAGAAGTATCTTTCAACATAAAAAATTATGTTAGAATTATTTTGACCTCTCAAGCCTAATATGAAACACTATTTACATCATTTTAGTGAATTTTGGTAGTCTAATTTGACATATTTTTATCAAAGAGGACTCATGAGCCTATATTGGCTTATTCTCATACTAAAATTTGATGTAATGAATCCATTTGTAATGTGGAATTGAAATGATATTGAACTTGAATTCTCATAGTGATTACATGGTCTAGTACAATGACGTGATTTCCAGATGATGGAAAATATTGTAATTTATCATTAAATTATTAACGAATCTACATGTTTTATTTTTATGAATTAGATTTCATGGAGATGTTTTAAATTACTTATGGTCGGTATGAGCTCCCAATTATAACATTAATAATTCAGTGCGGACAATAATTTCCTACGATAATGGTAGTAATTATTTAAAGAGATATTGTGATTAAATTGTGAGGTTAAAGTGAATTTCTAGTGATGTTAATTATGATTTATTTTTTATTTTCATGTATCTTCTATTAAGATGATAAATACAATATGATAACATGTGAAATGTAATATAAAAAACATTTATTTAGTAGTGGTTTCCAAAACCACTACTAAATGTTCAATAAATACATTATTTCACAACATTCTTTGGGTGAAATTTTTTATTATTTAGCAATGATTTCCCATTTCATGGAAGTTTTTTAACAACTATTCTAAAAACTGCCACAAGTTAATTATTTGAAAATAATTACTTTTCTATTTAGTTACAATTTTTAGAGTTCTATATTTAATAATTAATACATAATAATTAATAATTTATGAATAATCTATATTTATGTTAAAAATTAATTAATAATTAATAATAATATATATAAAACTAATATTAATTATTAAAATAGCATTTTTTAATTCATAAATATAAATTATTAAATATAAATTATCTATTTTTTAATATTTAACATTAATTACAAACTATTTACCTATTATTAAATTATATTGAAAATATAATTATAAATAATAAATAATAAATAATAAATAGTAACATAAATAAATATATATATATAGTAATTTGTAATTAATTATTAATTATTAATATTATTATATACATTTTTATATTCATATATACTTATATATCACTATAATAATATTTATACGTTTATATATTAAAATATTTACATATGTATTATATATAATTATATTACTAAATAATAATTTTATATTTATATATATAATGTTATTTTATATATTTATAAACTTATATATACTTATAAATATTTATAATATTATATTATAAATTTACATATTAATATATATGTATATATATAATAATATTTCTAATTATTATTTATATGTGCGTGTGAGTACACACACATTAATTTATAATTAGTAATTAGTAAAAAATAATATTAGAAATATATATATGCATATATATATATATGTATGTAGTTGTGTGTGTATATATGCATGCATGTATGTTTATATATATAAAAAAACATATGTAATTATATATATTAATATATATACTACTATATAAATATATTTTTTATGTGTGTGTGTATATATAGACATATTTAATTAAATATAAACATATACATATATAAATATATAAACATATAAACATATTCATATATATTCTTTTTTCCTTAAAAGTAGAATCCCATCATAGGGTTGACCCTCTATGGGTTGTTGAGATCAATTCCCATGGAAGACATTAATCTATCATAGTTGTGGTGGAAACCAATATCCCCAATATATGAGGTTTGCCAAGATCTTGAGTTTCAAGATACATGAATGTGTGTTCACATAAGGGTTGGTATACATATTTTAACCGTTTAATAGGGATCACCCTAAAGGCATAATGCTAACAGACCTCCCACTATGATTACAACAACAGAGCCTCTTGGGAGGTCCTTAGTTCAATTATTTCTCATCTCATAAATATTAGTATTTTTACAGGTGGGTTACTCTACGAGATGGTGGGTGATTCTTGGTGGGATGGAAAAGAAGGTTGAATTTGGTCATGTTGGGTGGGCCATATGGGTAAGGGGACTAGTCTTGGGCAATGTAGGTGGACGATATGGGCTGGGTTGGGTGAATGGGGTTAAACCATTGAGGGATGATATTTTGAGTTTACCAGAACATGATTAAGGTGTATATTAGTGTTTCTAAGAGGTTTTGATAGAGTTTTTCCCAGACATAGGGGGTTATAGTGTGAGAGAATGTTAGGCGAGGAGTGTCAATTTTATAAGTGAAAATGGATGTCATTTTTGTAAATACCAAAAACATTTCCATAATGGGAAGTCCCTATAATGGAAAGTGGATCCAAAATTAATAAATAAAGGAGATTACAAGTTATAAGGGTGATACAGTACTCAACCACATATTTAAACACATTATTTAAACATTTTTGAGGTAATTTACTCTTAGATTTTTACTTTTACCATTTTATCATTTACCATGATAATTATTTTTTACCCGAGTAATTTATTCTTTATGCTAAAAAAATGTCATTTTTTAAATAATTTGTATATAAAAATTAAAAAATACAAATTAATTTAATTATATTAAATTTTATAATAGTGATAAAAGGAAATTTTTAAATAATAAAAGTATAATGTATTAAGAACAATTTTTTTTTAAAATATAACTTAATTTATAAAATGTAAAATATGAGATTAAAAATTAAATAAAACATTTTTAAAATTAAAAATATACCTATTAAATACAGATTTGGTATGTTGAAAAGGTATCATTAATTCATAATCCATATTTATATAATAATAATTTCATAAAATTCATGTTATTTGTAAAAACTATATTTTCACAATTCCCCTAAAAATTAATCTTTTTAGAAGAATTCTAGAAAATAAAATTAAACTAATATTTAAATTATAAATCCTTAAATGATGTTTATTTTCTCAAATTCTATTTCTATAAATTAATAATTTAACATTTAAATAAAAATATGAGATATAATGAAAAACAATTTATAAGAAATTTTTCTTTTAGAACATTAACCACTCTCATTCATATTTCCTATAATTTAATAATTAAATTAGTATTATGAAATTATTCAGCACATGAGCCTCAGCTTAGTTGGTGAGGACTCAGCATGGGTATCCAAGAGACCCTGGATCAAATCTGGGTGTAGATACATTTACAGGAACTGTAGTAGGCACTGTAGCAGATACTGTAGTAGATACTGTTCGGTACTATAGTAGCCATAACTATTCATCCATCTGGGCCATTGGGCCACCTTTTTGGTCCTTGGGTCCTACAAGGATTTCAAGCCACCTAAGGCCTTCATAACAATTGTATCTCAAGGCCTTCATACCACCTCAAGGCTTTCTGGACACCCCACAACCTTCAGGCCACATAAATTACAGATATACTAGTTAGACTACAAGGGACAAGGCTGCAGATGAGGATTCAGAGAAAACACATTCACCAAAGCAGAGCTTCCAGAATTAGAAGAATGAGAGGGTATGGAATTTCCATCAGTACTAGGACTATGTAGATCTACACAAGATAGCTATCCAATAAGCCTTGCAAAGGTGTAGTGATGATATGATGACATGCGCTGGGGAGAAGTAGTTCCAAGTTTTATTGTTTCGGTGATTTCCTCTAAGACCTAGGGGTCAAGTAATTGTCTCTAAGCTTTCGACCCTTGTAATGGTTCCACCTCACCCCTTGAATGGTGGATTATCAAAAATAAATAAAAAATGAAGGTCTTTGGGCCATTTAGTTAAAGAAAATATTCACATAACTTATATTATATCATAATTAATTACAGTTTTCTTAAAATAGAAATACATATCACATAAAAATGAAATATTTTGAATAAAATATATTTAAAAATAGAATGATCATATTAATTATTTTAACTATATAAATTGAATTTCATAGGTAATAAATTTATAATTATATTTATTTATATAAATATTTTATAAATAGGATACTCCATTTTTTCTCACTAATTTATAGGCTAGGTTTTAATGACCATAAATAATATTTATATTATTATCCAAAAAAATATTATGGTTTCATTTAAGTTTGGTATTATGTGTGGAGAAATCTACTCAACACATTGGCTAATTTAAAAGTAATTATATATTAAAATATTAGGGTGTTTCACTCAATCCATATAGAGATGTAAATTTATTGAATTAAGTGAAAATAGTGGACTGAGATAGGTTCCCTTATTTCCCTTAAGCATGGATGAATGATGAGTTGGATTTATTGGGTTTATTTGGACATTATATGTATATGGTATGACTTATTGGATTGGGGTTAGTTTATTCATGAGGAGGTTGAGTGTCTCTTCCCCTCTAGCATGTGAGAAACAGGGTGGGCATACCATGGGTAGATTATATTAGGTTGGATATGAAAGGACCATCCTAAGAGGGTAATTGAAAGATTGATGGGCATTATTCCATATCTCTTGAGTTATTACAGTGGGGATTATCCTATGAGTCCAATGGGAACTTAATATCACCATGATAACATTGATGGATTCCATGACCTTTGAGTGATAGGCTTGGCCTGATAGATGGGATTTATATTGACGAGAACATGTTGGGTGTCAGTTCTATTGTGTGACCTAGGGTATCCGGGTGGTCTCCCCCATGTTATGTTCCCTTTGACAGGGTTAGTATGTGAATGGGTAGTGATGATTATGGGTGTCACCTTAGAATCCAAATCAATTATGTGTGAGTAGTAATGATATAGTGATAGGTATAGGTCATAAATTTTAGATGTTGACCTTGGTTATATGATATTGGATCAGAAAGTGGCAAACTGATTTTTTGTTGTAGTTATTATTATTATTATGAGATTATATAATGTGGATGCCGACACCTAGATATATGGTGATGTGATGATATAGATTTATTCCCCAAGATCCAGATATTCATGATAGTGGTACGAGATTCCAGGTAATTCCTCCCTTATATCCAAAGAGTGTAAATGATGATAGTATGCCAAAGATTTCCTCCCTAGGATCCATTGATAATTTTTGATTTTGGGATTCTAGGTATTAGCACCATGGGATCTATAGATTCTTGATTATGGTATGGGATACTAGAGATTAGCTCCCTAGGATCCATTGATACTTGGTGATTGAGGGATTCTAGGGATTACTTTCCTAGGATCTGATAGTGTTCGATGATGATGGGATGCTAGTGACGGTCACCCTAAGATACCTTGATACCTAGTGATTGGGGCATTCCAAGTATTACCTCTCTCAGATCCAGTGATGCTTTATGATATGATATTCCTAGTGATTCCAAATATTTTATATTTAGTCAAATGTTAAAATATACCTAGGATGGTACCTAGGATTCAGGGTTCATACCTTTTATATATAAATTATCATGAGATCCTAAGGATGGATTTGTATACCCTAAAGTACATATTTAATGATTAGATTCTTCTCAAAGCATAAAAAGTATGTATGGTCGATCCATGGTTCCACATTATAACTCAAGGATTGATAGTGGTTATTTATTTATGATTCTATAGTTTTGTATTTTATTTATTCAAGGAATATCACCTAACACATAGATTGTATTTAAGTTTGAGATCCCATTGGTGGTGAACATTGAGTTGTACTCACACCCTATTTGAGAAACCATGTTACCTAAGTACCTGATCAGACTATTCTATGTATAGGTTTAGGAAGGTTATAGGCCCAATGGTTCATGATCGAGTAGGATAAATCATATAGGATTATAGATTGGGATGAGGTGAGGATCCAGGATAGAATTAATGCCTCAATATAGTTTTAATTTTCTTTTATTTATTTTTTCTATGTATATGATCGTCCTAATGAGTGATTAGTGTTATATACTGGCATGACTGTGTGTCTACCTGGATGTTTTCTTATACACTAATTTATTATTTATGATTATGTTTTACTACTAACACATACTCAGATTATTTTTGATAACTGTTGTTTAGTTATTGTCTCTATTATTTCATACTCTGATATGGGGGTATAGTATCCCATGGTAACACCCGAGACCCCTACTACTAGTCCGTAGCCTCTAGCATATGGGGGGAATGACTGAGGTCATGTGGATACCACCAATTTATAAATTGTTTAACTAGTTTTGGGTGGTGGGTTGTTATAAAGTGTTATCAAAGATTTTATTTTTTCTCACTATTTGGGGATATGGTAGAAAGGTGATATAGGAATTTGTTGGAGACTATGATGGACTTCAGTTTAGTGTATTATGGACATATTTCCCATGGACAATTACTGGTTATTGGTGATATAAAATGGGTGTTATTTGTTTTTATTATTATAATTGACCTTATTTTTTCTAAAATTGATACTTTTGTTATTTATTGGACATTAGGTTTCATTTTTTTAACTCTTTGATTATTGGAAATAGGCCTATATTCATGAATAATTTTTATCACGTAGGAATCACATGACATTCACATGCTTGTGTATGATGGATTTCACTAATGATAGAGGTTTTATTTGTATAAAGTGTCAAAAAAATTTATTTGAGGTTTTCTAATATAAATTTTAGTGGTATTACTCATAGTTAGACAACAATATATTTCCTATTATGGGAAATTATATGAATTCTATAGAGGTATGATAGATGATGATGAATATACAGTCCCTATTTTAACGAGTGTATAGTGATCCATATTGGTCCAGTTCATGCATTTAATGTCTTAATGATGAACCCCTTGTGGGTGACTATGATGTGGGTTCAATTACTTTAAATGTCAACAATAACCCATATGGTGTTATCCCATATTGATTTATAGTATAATTAAACTTAAACAAACCATATTACCATTGATTTATAAATAATTATCATTATAGGACAATGTCGTTGTACATATGTGGATGAGATTGTTTTCTTTGTGGGGTTGGTATCGTAGGAAAATGCAGGATGAGGAGTAGTTCCCTAGTAGTCTGATGACTTGGCATGTGATGCTTGATATGTACATGAGAACCTTATAGTGGTTATATTTTAATTTTTGTTTCCTTTTAATATTTGAGATGGGAGCATGGTTTTTTCTTGTGAGTGATGTCCTATATGGGACCTAGTTTATTGTCCAGGTCGGAGAGCCTAGTGCCTTTAAGATGTGTCTCAATATAATGATGAGCTAAGTGATATATATGAGTGTAACCTAGTAGAGATTTTAGATAAGGATTTTTATTGATTTAGAGATGATAAGTATGAGTATATTCTTTAGGTTATGATATCGATGCACCAGAGGTTCTACTGGGTATGTAGTATGTTCATGGTGATGCCTTGGGATTTCATGATGTAAATCACTTGGGGTCCTTTAAAGGTTGAGTTTTGAGAGGAGTGAGTGGATTCCAAAATTTTTGATTTTGGTTATGGTTCCTAATGATATAGTGGATAATTATCCAAATGGCCACATCTAGGATGTAAATAACTTGGATATATTATTTTGGTTTATTGATGATTCCTAGGTGACAGGTGATCGCATGTTTGACCTTTTCAAGGGTGAAATGAATCATTTTCTAAGAGGATCACTGAGGGTGATTATGATTAGAAGATATTTATATATAGTGGGGTAGTTATTATTATTTTAGGTATGTAAACCTATATTTTATGATGTGAGACCCATGAGATCATGATTGAAGTTCTGCGATTGAGTGTTATGGGAGCATACACCTATTGGGTTTTAAGGAGTTCGAGGTAGTGCATGATGTTTACGTGTTATTATATTAAAATTTTAATATGTTAGTGGATATATGTATTTTTAAAACCTATGAAATCAATTTAATTCATATGGGAATGGTGGATTGAGAGTTTTGATAAAATAGGAAATGTCCCTCTGTAGTTAGAGGTGACATCAGAGATTGATGAGGGTGCTATGACATGGTTTAACCGAGTGTGAGGCTTGACTTTGATTACCAGGAAGGTTTGTTGTTATTTCTTATTTAGGATAAACTTTAGGTGATTTATAAGGTATGTTTAATGGTAGGGATTTCACTATAGGCTATTAGAGGATGTGACCCTCGTTATAGATGAATTTCAACGAGTGATAAAGATAATTCCCATGATGATTCGGGAAGGGGTGACTATTAATGTTTCCTATTAGTTCTCGAGTGTAAGAAAGAGGTCCATGCCCATTCATTATGTGTAATTATATATCGAGAATGGTCCATTTAGGTGTTATTCTTTTGTAGGCAGGGCTATGGGTGTGGTAAAACTAATCGTTGGACAGTTGATATGGATTAGGATATAGGTGAGAAGGTAGTTCCTATTGTATCAGGTTCAGGGGAAAATACACGATTTATAATTTGAATTCGATTTAGAATCCATTTTTTTCAATGGAATATTGTTATATTTTTATGTGATCTAAGGGTGATCCAGATTCGGGGTGCCTTGGTGCTCAGGGTTAGAGAATGATGATATATTTAGTTGGACAAGGAACCAATCATGGAACTACATCAGTTGTATAATATGTAATTTAGTGTGGGTGTTATATGATCTCATAATTCACTTTGGGATTTAGGCACCATAATTGGGTGATGATATAGAATTTACATGTGTACAACAAATGTTTTTAGAATGGTTATCCAGGGGAGGTTTAACTAGTCCTTTTGAATGAAATTTGGTGCAGTGAAATGAAAACTACCCCAAGAGGGTTATTAGACTACTATAAATGAGTTCCAATAGAAAATGTGATGGCAGTGAAAAATTGGTTTGTTTTTTGATGAATATTGAACGTCGTGTTTGAAGTTTCATAGCAAAAGTTCATTCTACATTCTGACATAAAATATGGTGAGTTGATTGTGAATTAATGACTAGTGTAGGTCAGTATTGATACTTAAAATACCACTAAGAATTATTGGTTATGAGAAGTGTTATTTTGGGGGGGGGGGGTTTAATGAATAAAAAATTTATGGGTTTGAAATTTCAAAGGAAATTTAGGTCTTTGATTCTAGAATAGGGTTCATCTCATGAATTTAGATTCAAATCAAAATTCTGAAGGTAACATCATCTCAGGGAGATGTTTTTAAAAATCGTTTGAGGCTTGGTGAGTGAATCAAGTGATTGGGTGTGCATTAGAGAGGGTCCAAAAGGACGAAAAATGGAATTTCATTAGTATATAGTATGTCACATTGAAATAGATAGACTTCATAGTGAGATGAGCTGTAGAAGGGGGGGGGGGGGATCATGTCATGTAGTACTAGCACCACAATTTGAAATAGGATGAAGGTGGGGGAGGGGTATTATTATGAGTGAATCATACTATGACAGGCATGAGATATGGGAATCCACTTTGAAAAGGTCAAGATGGCCTTGGGCGGTGCCTCTTTCTGAGGGGTAATCATGCCAGGACCACAATATCTATTCCGTGATCGACAGATAGGTTATTTTATAGGGTAAAAATGATAATTTACCTTTTGGTACACCTTAATTATTAGGTGAAGAGACATTCTAAATAGGGATATTTTAAATGGATCCCTACTCCTCTCTTTTCCCCATTCAATTCCCCATTCAAGAGGGGAATTTTTTTAGAAATTATATGATGTTTAAGGTGACTTCTTCAATCGGTTATCTTTCTTTTTTATTTAGGTTTGATTGTATCTGATTTGGTGTAACTTGAAATGGGATTTTAGTGATGATTCCTCTATACCATGATAGAATCATCTTGATATTATGGGTATTTCACTCAATATAGCATAGGACATACCAAGATGATGTTTTCAAATTAGTTTATAACATTTCGATTAAGTTATATCATTTAGTTTTTTATTTTTTTGTAAATTGGATGAAATTGGATAGTGAATTAGTGTTGTATGTTAGTAATTTTTCTTGAGATAATGTCTGGAGTAAGACTTGGATAGTTTGATGGCAGTTGTTCTTTATTTTGGTGTGATATGGACACCCATAGAGTTATTATACATTTATGAATAACTGAAATAAATTTAAAATTAATTATAAACTTTTTAATTATTTATAAACTAATTTAATAAATTTAAATGTATGTGTTTGATTGTGTTAGGGACTCATGTGGGTTGACATTGGCCGATTGATGATGGATGGCCCCATGCGATTATAGTGGGGTAATGAATTAAATGAGATGGATTTGTATGAGGTAGGTTATCTCTTGAACATACCCTTTATTAAAATAAATTAATTTATGTATTCATGAAATATGTGGTCTTTCCACTTTGGTTAATTAAAAATTTAAAATTAAATAAACTATTTAGTTAAAATGAAATCCATTGAATGAATCAATGGAGTGTCAAGGTAAATGATGGACTATTGAGATTTGACATAATTCCTCGAATGAAGATGAATTAGGTATCAATTACAAATTTATTCCTTATGATACTTAGACCCTAGAGGGGTTTGGATTAAATGAATTTACTAAACATAGTAGGCTTGAATAGGTTCCCTTAGCTCCCTTTATTAGGGAAGAGTGATGAGTTGGAATAGTTGGCCTACATAGGACATGATATAACTATATCATTACTCATATCCTTTGATTTAGTTTATTCATGAGGGGGGGGGGGGGGTTTATATTCCCCTATAGTTTGAGAAATTGGGTGGGCATACCCTGGGTATACTATATTAGGTTGGACATGAGAGGACCAACCTAGGATTACCTTGGAAAGAGGCTATAAATTATTCCATCTCTATAGAGTGGTGATAGTGGGTCTTATATTTTTAATATAGTGAGGATATAATGTTACCATGATTATGTTGATGGATTACATTCCCTCTAAGTTATTAGATTGTCTTAATAGATGAGATTTAGACAAAGGAGCCCATATAGGGTGTCCGTGCTATTGTGTAACCTTGGGAATCTGGGTGGGTTCCCCCCCGTGTTATGTAACTCTTAATAGAGTTATTATGGGAATGATTAGTGATTATTTTGGGTGTCAAATTAGAACTTATATTTATGATGTGGTTCTAGTAGGGATTTCGTGATAGGGATAGGTTGTGCACTTGAGAGTTTGACCTTGGTTATATGAGATGGGATGGGAAAGTGTCTAACCCATGTTGTTTTGTTGTTGTTATCCTCATAACAACAAAAACAACAACAACAACAACAACAATAATAATCGTTATTATTCACCCTCATTGGTGTGTGGGTGGTTCGGTCTTCGGGGGTGGGTGGGAAGGTCATGGGGTCATGTCCTGAAGACTACAATGTTTCATTTGTTGTGTCATGTTTTGTGGTAGTGGATGTAATATAAATATATTATTATTATTATTATTATTATTAGAATATATTGGGTGGATGAATTCCCTTTGATATATGATGACGTAATTCGAGTGATTTCCTCCATAGGATCCAAAAATGTTTCATTAAGGTATGAGATACCAGGGATTATCTATGGAACCGGTGAAGTTGAATCACGATGGGATGACATGGATTACCTCCATAGGATCTATAAATTATTAATATAATTATGGTATTCTATGAATTACCTCCCTAGGTTCTATTGATACATGGTGATTGGGGGATTCCAAGGATTTCCTTCATAGGATCCGATGGATGTATGGTGATGATGGCATGCCAGAGGTTTCCACATTATGATCTAGTGGTACTTTGTGATATATGATTCCTAATGGTGCCTAGTATCTAGAGTTTGGTATAATATTATGATATTCCTATGATGGTTTCTAGAATCTAGGTGTCATACCTTTTGTGTAGGCAAGCTCATGAGATCCCAGGGTAGGATTGTATCCCATAAAGGATTCATGTCAGGCTCAGAGAGATATTGAAATATCTAAAGATTGTATAATCAATCCAGGGAATCATGTTATAAATTAAGGTTTAATGGTAGTTATTTATTTATTCTTACATAGTTCAATATTTTATTTATTCTAATAATATCACCTAAATATACATTATATTTACTTACTATGTTTATAAACCCATTGGTGGTGCCCTACAAAGCTATACTCATACCTTTATCAGCCAACCATGGAACTTGTGTGCCTAATAAGACTTGAGTAGTAATAGGTTCATATAGTGTAGAGTACTAGTGGTGCATGATTGTGTGAGATATCTTAGATGGTATTGGATATTAGGATGAGAAGAGGCTTGAGGTTGGCATTAGAACCTCAATGTACTTTAATTTTTTCTTTTATTTATCTTGGGTTTGTAATCAACCCAATGTGTGATCAATGTTGTATGCTAGAATGACCATGTGTTTATATGGTTGTATACTTATTTATTCATTTATAATTAATGACTATTTTTTTATCACTTCTTCATAAATGGATTATTTGTGATAGATTTTATTTATTTATTTTCTCTATTATTGTGAACCTTGATAATGAGGTATAGTCTCCCCACAGTAACACCTTAAAACCCTGTTATAAGTCAGTAGCCTCTGGCATACATGAAACTGTTCCTAAGGTGACATGGATACCATTGGTTTGGGAACCCATCGAGTGGTCTAGGGAATCCAGACATTATATACCTTTTTACATAATGAACTAGGGGAATAAATTCCTATTTCTTAATGAAATTTTCATTTTTAATCCTCTTAATAACCTACTCAAAACCACACTTAATATTCACATATGTCACTGGTATTTACAGGGCTAACTCCAAGTACATAATAGGGGAAGGATATTCTACTTCTTTATTAGTGAAACCTTTAAAGAATTGAAATAAGTAGGGAAGAACTATTTTGGCTGGGGAGATGAGCACAATTATTTTACCAACCCTGTTATTATTAAGGTCTTCCATCCTTCTTCTTTTTGGGATTCTAGAAGCACCGTCAAGGTACATCTACTGTATTTACTGAGTGTCATCGATAGATAGGACCTCTTCATCAAGTATCTCCCAATTCAATAGTGACCTCTCTACGTTAGGGGGAATTATGAGGAAGTTGGATAATGACTACTATTTAGTCTCATTTTGAGACATTTAACAGATGTCAAACTACTTAGAATGACCTCCCATCATGATAGGTTCCCAATTAACCTTGAATAAAAATGATATATTTAAGAGAGTCCATACAAGAGATAATATAGAACTATTGTGCTTCAGGTATTGCCTCATCTTATTCATAAAAAATATCCATACTGGATAGTTCTTCTTGATTCCAGAGTATCTAATCAAAACATCCAACATTGTTATACTATTATAGTTGAGGTATTTTTTATTTCAAAGAAACATTTTTCTAAGAAACCATAGTATTGAGTGATTGATTTAGGGACACCACATAAAGGATAAGAGGATTAAATTTCACTAGTGGCATCAACATCAATGGGCGCATGAGATACTACTTGAGATCATTAAAATAATTATAGCAATATTCATCCCATTGGAAGGTGAGCCTATTATTTGTTAAAATTATGATTGGTAATCACTTTCTGATTACACTGGAAATGAAATTATTAATCTAGTCTAGATTTATATATATTTTCCTATGATATTTGAGATTTTGAGGTTTAGGAATATCAAGAATTTACCTCGTCTTCTTAGGGTAGATATTAATACCATGGAGATGCACTAAAAAGTTGTGAAAATTTCTCGATGTTACACTGAAATAACATTTAAATGGGTTGATCTTTGATTGTGTTTCTATAGATTATTGAAAAATATTTTAATATTGATAAAATGGTCAGAGTGATTCTGAGACTTGACGACCAAATCATAAATATAAGATTTATATATTTTACCCAGAATGGGATTGAAGATATGATGCATGAATCATTGATATATATTAATATAATTATTTACTAAAAAGGAAATCACATGATATAGATATACTTATAACAAAATATATGATTCAAATCTTACAAATCACCCAATATGGATCTCTATAAGTCCCAAATTGCTTTCTTGATAGTAATGGGATGCTGACAAGAATTAGGGTATTAAAAGAAAAATATTGGGAATGATTTAGACCTCTAAATACAAATACAAATACCATAGATTAATCATATAATTCTAGGATAACCCATCCATAAATTGGATACCCATATAATTAAATAAAATGGTTCCAAAATTCAAGGGCAAACAAATATAGTATAAGAAACAGCAATGATTGGATAACCCACAAGCATCATATCATGATGAATAAAAAGTAAATATAATCTATATAAAAAGTGAACCAAAATAAAATAAAGGAAGTAGATGAGGATTCCAAACATCCATAAATATCCCTAAGAGTAAAAAAAGGCTCCACATTAGTTCTGAGCTCCTCATGATTCAAAATCACTAACACCACCACACCACAAAAGGATGACGAGAATCAGGATGATTTGTGAAACTGAATGATAGTCTCCCCAAAATGTAAAACTCCATTATGATGCTGGAATTCATGATCCATTTACTAATTAAGATGAATATGATCATTAAAGGAAGAAATTAGTTTTACATAATACAAAAACACTTTCTAACCATTCTATTCCATATCCAAACACACCTCATCAAATATACCCATAATGGACTATTTTTCCTAAGTTCCTCTCACTATCTACTTAATGTTTTGGAAACTCCATTCTATTTGTTGGGGATATTTTATATACCAAAATAAAATATTTTAAGATATTCTACCGAGTTCCACTATCAAATATTCATGTATCTTTGGTTGAAGATATACTTTAAGATTTTATGACCTAAATTCACCATAAAACACTCTCTAAAAAAATAACGACACCATGCATTTTAGGAAATCCTTATAACTTCTAAATCTAGGTCATGATTAGGGTAATTGTTCTCATTAAGGTTTAATAGTAAAGAACCAAAATCTACTACATGCTAACCCTACATCAGAACACACCCCAATCCCAGACCCAAATCATTATAATATATAACATAACCCATGCCCAACTTAGGAATAACTAGAACATGAGTGGAAGTCAACCTATCTTTCAATTCCTCTGAAGACCTATTTACTTCTCATTACAATTGGACTTAACCCCCTTTAAGGTCAAAGCTATTATGAGTGAATACAACCTAGTGGAGTCTTGATTGAATATATTCTAATACACAGTTAAACCTAACAAAATCATAACCTCAAATATATTATTAGGACACTCTTAAGACACCACTTCTTGGATTTTATTAGGATCCAGGGATATTACTTTCTCATATATAACATGGAAAAAAAATATCACTTCTTGGATTCAAAACATATATTTAGATATCTTGGAATAAAAGAAATACTCCTTCAATGTTGTCAAAACAACATCTACTTGATCTCCAAGCATGTATGTCATAGAGTATACTAGGATATCATAAAGAAACACAACTATCAAGGAGTCATAATATAAGTGGAAAATATGTTTCATCAAATCCATGAAAAACACTAGAGATTTAGTCAGTCCAGATGGATTAAAAAAACACTCATAGTACCATACATATCATTAAAGTGGTCTTAAGAATATTATCCTATAAAACCCCCAATGATGGTATCTTGATCAAAAATTTAATTCCAAAAACCACCATTCTCATTTTAGATGATCAAATACATCATTAATTTGAGGTAAATAGTATTTATTCTTAATTATCACATAAGTAAGGTTTTTTAGTTGATTCAATGCTATGAGATTCCGTCTACCTCTTTTTTCAAAGAGAAACCAAGTTGCCCAAGCTGAAACACTCAGTCAAATAAATAAGTTGTATTTAAGATCTTACAATTGAGATTTAAACTCCTTAAACTCATTAAGAGCCATTTGGTATGATGGAAGGGTGATAGGACTCATCCCAACAAGAAATTTAGTAGAGAACTCTACCTACCTCTCAGGTGTAAAATCAAAAAAATCATCCGAAAAGAGATCTGGATAACTGTCTACCACCATTGGAAGAAGATAAAAAAAATCTAGCTCAAATACATTGAAGATAAATCTAGAAAACTAGAATGAGATCAATTCAACATCTAGAACAATATTCCCTTTTCTACTGGACCTTGTGTTAGATCCACTAGGTCGAATAACCTGAGGGGGGGGGGGGGTGAATCCGGGTATAGTAGATTAAAAATTTCTACCATTAAGATCTTGTTTTATTGTTAGAAAAAAAATAAATTCTCTATTCCTCCCATAGAAATATATGAACAAACATGAAATCATGCACATGACACATAGTTTCTTACTGGGTTCACCCTCACTGGGCTACGTCCAAGGAGAAAACAACGACAATGTGCCGATGTACCAAATTCACTAAGGCTCATGACCGATAATGAGTACAATGTTAGGGCTAGATCTTATATGACTAGGCTAACTGCCTTTACAAGGTTTAGGTCCTGCTCACTACATTTCCAAGGGTCACTACCTTTTCCTCTTTCTCTAGCTCACTGCTAGTGGAAAGGATCACCGTCTACCTCTTATTTCACTCAATACTCTAGGAAAGAAATCCAATCACAGTTTATCAACTTGTGGGTCAAACAAATTTTATGGACATGTAGGTCCCTTCATTTGCATTAATTCCAGCATCCTCAACTATAGGTAGATGTTCTTTTGAAGTTCTGTTTTCACCCGCAGATGAATTCCACCTTCTTGAGTACTGTTAGATACTGGAAAATAATTTCACAAACTGAATTAAGGATTTCAAAAGCCTCATGTTCAAATCACGAACCACCATGTCTCTCCCGCGTATTGAGTACCAGGTTCGGTACATGAAACTCCTTTTACACGTACTACTGCCTCTTTTGTGAACCTCCTCTGTCCGTAGACTGCCTCTTCCGCAAACCTCCTCTATCTGTGGACTGCCTCCGCCTTCACTATCGTTTACAGCTACTGTGTACTGACTTCACAAACCTCCTCTACGAAACCCTATTTCCATGAATTGTTCATTGTTCATGGACTGCCTTCACATTTGCGTACTAGATCTCCCTTCTCCTTATACCAGACATCCTTTTCGGATCAAGAATTCTCAAAAACACCTTCGGAATAATTCTTTCCACATGGACCACTTCAGACTTTGCGAGCCACTTTGTCCTTGGTGAACTTTTTTTGGCCTTTGCTGAAAACCCAGATCTAAATATTCTTTCTAATGATGTTCCATCTCCACAAAATCAGTGGTATTAGAATTTCTTATATAGGAAAATATACTCGCTTAATCTGTTGAATCAAGATTTACCAAATATTGATTCCATAGCTCACTGATACTCATGACACCGTGAACCTCAAGCTGTTTGCGAACCATTTTCCTACACACTCCGCATACTGAATTTGATCCTACGTGATTGACTTCCTCCGCTGACTTCAATCCATCCGCGTACACCTCCGCCTTCCACTGCAAACCATGTTTGGTTTCGCGAACGTCACCTGCATACCGTACTACCATCCACAGTGAACCAATTTTTGGTTTTGCGAACCGCATCCGCGTACCATTATCACTGCTTGGAATGTGTCCGTAGACCCTTCTTGATTTTGAGGCCCTAAAATTTGGCAAACATTGAGAAACTGCGCCACCTGAAAAACCTATCTTCAGAAAACACCAACCATTCTCATTCACGGTCAGCTAGCATTGTCAATAAACACAACCACACACAAAACATACCTATAGGACACCTTGATGGATTTTTTCACAAGAATAATCCCCTTTGGGTTTGTTGAAAACCCTTCTCAAAACAATTCTTTTCATTTTGATACATCATTACAACTCCTTCCAACTTCATCCACCATTCTCTCCATGCGATTAAGATAGTGATCAAGGATTTAATCAACATATACTCGAAGCCCACATGATCCACGCCTGGCTTGAGAAACAAGAGTAAATAAAAAGTTCATCAATGAATCAATTCATTTCAGACACCAACTTTTGACACCAAACTGATACCAGTTTCTTAAGCTGATACAAATTTTTGATCGTTGGAAACCTCCTCACACCATTCCTACATCACTCTTATCCTTTTATCACAATTCTCAGCTATCATGATATATATTCTTTGATTGATCACTTCTGGAATGGTCAGATTTAATGCTCCCCCTAACCAGATTCATCTTAGCTTCAACTCCTCCTATCGCGCTGCTCCACTTAACAGCTTCTCCCCGTGTCTTTTCTCCCCCTTTGTCAACAAACCTGAAGGGAACTTCAAGGTTGTCTACAACAGGGTAAATAACACATATTATCACATCAGGGAAAGACACACTATACCTTGGGGAGAGGGGGAACCCACATCTACACTTTTTCAAGTGTGGGGATTCGACTGGACTCCTAGAGCCAGTCGATACCTTTGAAAGGCTTCTTTGGGTAAGGCCTTCATGAGAATATCTACAAGTTTTTGTTCTTTAGGAACATACTCCAACTTCACAAGCCCTTACTCCACCTTCTTCTTGATAGAATGATATTCGATTTCAATGTGCTTTTTCCTTGAGTGATGTAATGGATTTTTTCTCAGATTTATAGCACTTGAATTATCACAATGAATTCCGATCAGAGATTTCACTTCAATTCCCGTATCATCATGTTTTTACTTCATCCATAATAGTTGCGTGTAATTTTATGTAGCTACAATGTATTCATCTTCTGCTGTGCTCAATGAAATGCAATCTTTTTTTTTCTTAACCAAGAAATACTCAACCCTCCAAGATAAAAGGCACCTCCAAATGTTTATTTCCTATCATCTGATGAACCGGACCAATCCGAATCTGTATATCCCAATAGCTCTGGCTGATATTTTTCATTATAAATTTGGCCAAAATCTACTATCCCATTGATATACTGAAGAATTATTTTTACTGAAATCATATGACTCTCCTTGGGATTGTTTTGATACCTTGCTGCTTGGCATGTGGAAAATATGATATCAGGCCTTGTCGCTGTCAATTACAACATACTTCCAATGATTTTCCTATATTCCATGATATTAACTGCCTTGCCTTCATCATCCTGTGATAGTTTCAGCTAAGAGGCAACCAGGGTCTTCATATCTTTGGAATTATCCATTCCAAATCTTCTCAAAACCTCCTTGGAATATTTGGATTGAGAAATAAAAGTTCCATTCCTTCCTTGCATCACTTGCAAACCAAGGAAAAATGTTAACTAAAAAATAATCGACATTTTGAACTCTCTTTTCATGAATTCATAAAATTTTTTACATCATGCTTTATCTAATCCACCAAATATTATGTCATAGACATAAACTAGTATCATTGTCCTTTGAATGTTTCCATTGTTGAAGTACAGATTGTAATCAACTCCACCATGCTGGAAACTGAGATTCTTTAAAAACTGATCAAAACATGAATACCATGCTATTGGTGTTTTCTTTAAAACATATAAATCCTTTTTTAGTCAATAGAATCTGTTCTCATCTTTATGAAAAAACCATCAGGCTACTCGATGTAAACGTCTTCTTCTAGAACTCCATTTAAAAATGCTGAATTGACATCCATCTGGAAGACTTTAAACTTTCATTGTACAACTATAGCTAAGAATAATCTTATTGTATCTATCTTTAAATGGGTGAAAATGTTTCATCAATATCTATACCCTCTATCTAGGAGTGCCCTTTCCACACCAGTCATGCTTTGTTTCGAATGAAAACACCCTATTCATTCATTTTGTTGCGAAGGACCCACTTTATTCTGATAACATTCTTGTCTGTAGGTCTTGAAACAATTTCCCATGTATGATTCTTCTCAATTTGGTCAATCTCTTCATTCATTTCCTGAATCCAATTCTCATTTTTAGCTGCTTCACCAAATCTTTTAGGCTCCACTTGTGATAAGTCTGATGCTTATCATAGAGACTTCATCCTTGTTGTTTGAACTGGAGCTATCTGATCACCAATTATGTTCTATTTATTAATTTTAGATCTTCTTGCTGGTCTTTGAGAAGACACTGATTTTTTATCATCATTTGAATATTCTTATGTATCAAATTATGGAGCTGGATCATCTCCTGATCTGATCATCTCTTCATCACTATCCTCGAGAGTCTGATCATGTATTTTTTGAATATTTTGTTCATTTTCTATTATAGTTACATCATTACTTTCAACTATCTTTCCCAGCCATGTATTGAAGCATTTATATGCTTTTTTATTCTTTGAGTAGCCAAGAAATATCCCTTCATCCCCACGGGAATCAAATTTCCTATGTTTCTTTTTATTGACAATTAAACATTTACTTCCAAATATTCAAAAGTATTTCAATGATGGATTATTTCCATACCATAACTCTTATTTAGTCTTATCCTATTTTGGACAATGTAAAGCTCTGTTTGAAGTGTATACTGCTGTCATTACTGCTTCTTTCCAAAATTTCTCTAGAAGGTCTTTCTCAATGAGCATTGTTCTTTCCATGTTTCTAACAATATGATTTCTTCTCTCAACTACTCCAATATATTGTGGAGTTCTTAATACTAAAAATTGATGCCTTCTACCATGTTTTTCAAGATAATACTCCACTTGGCTATTTGTGAAATCAGTTCCATTATCTGTTCGAATCAACCAGATTTTCTGACCAAGAATCTTTTCACATTCCCATCAATATCTTATAATGCAAATGAACACTTCAGATTTTAGGGTGATTATTGAAACCCAGGAAATTATGCTATAGTCATCAATGAAGAGACCATAATATCTTCTCTCATCAATATCCCTCGGAAAAATTGTCCCACACACATCAATATGCACCAGCTCAAGCAATCTTGTTGACTTGTACTCCTTTTTCTTATATGTCTTCTGAATGATATTCCCCTACTGGCAGGCATCACACGTATGAGTACGATCACATGATACTCTAGGGATATTTCGAGCTACATTATATTTTACCCGATATTCCAAGTAACCATGGTTGATGTTACCAAGACGCTTATTCCATAACTTGTTTTCTTTATCCTTAGATAGAAAGAACATATCTTCTTCTCCACTCACGAGGTATAGATTCCCTTTCGTATGCTTTACTTGCAACAAAACAACACCACATTTTTTCTTGATGATATATAATTTCTTGGAAAACCTTATTCCATAACCTGAGTCACACAATTGACTTACACTAAGAAAGTTGTGACTAGGACCCTCAACAACCAAGACATCTTCTCGTCTCATTTCTTTTCCTCCAAACTTGGATTTTCCTGAACCAATAATTTTTAAGACCTCATCATTACCAAATATTACGATAATTTCTTTATCATACCTAATTCTAGTCATTAGATCCTTGTTTCTTACCATATGGGAAGTGCACCCACTATCAATGATCCATATCCCAGTGTGATCTGATGACTTGAATGAAATTTCTGTAACCAATTCTTACTCGTACCTTTTCTTATAACAAAGAGATTCTTCATATCCTTGAATGCCACTTCCTTTGACTTCCCCTTTTCCACTACAGAATTGTCATCATTTCTCATTTCATATGCTACAAGGGTACTATACAGGTTATCTAGTGTCAGCTCTTTAGGGTCTTTTTCTTCCAAAACAGAAACTTTCGGATTGAAGCACGGTGGAAGTTTCCTCAAGATTCATTTCACAATATTTATATCTTCAATTACTTCTCCAGGACCCCGCACGTATTCCATGATAATATTTATCCTATCAAATAATGCATCAACAATATCATTAGGATTCATTTTGAGATCCTCATACTTGTTCCATAGAACCTGCATCTTTGCTTCTTGGACTTTTTTTTCACCCTCATTAATGTTTAACAATTTTTCCCACATTGCATGTGATGTTTAATAACACATCACCTTCATGTAAATTTCATTTTATAGGGCTCCCCATAAAGTATTGATCCTTTTAGAATCAGTATCCAATTCTCTTCTTTCAGCTTATGATAAAGCACCACTATTAATGTCAGTTGATATTCCATGCATAGCTACTGTGAAGACATCCATCCCAACTGATCAGAAGTAGAGCTTCATTTGATTCTTCTATAGTTGAAAATTATTTCCATCTATGATCATAATTCCTTTATTGTTGATAACCTATACTTCTTCTTCTGAGAGAGAACCACTGACTTTCATCCTTTCCCTCTGATACCAATTGTTAGGTCCACTAGGTCAAATACCCCAAGAGGGAGAGGGGGGGAATCAGGGTATAAAAGATTAAAAGTTTCTACCATTCAGATCTTGTTTTGTGGTTAGAAAAAACTCGATTCTCTCTTCCTCCCATAGAAATATATGAGAATACATGAAATCCCGAACATGACATAATGATTTTTACTTGGTTCACCCTCACTGGGATATATCCTAAGAGCATACAACGAAAATGGGCCGATGTACCAAATTCACTAAGGCTTATGACCAATAATGAGTAAAATATTTGGGCTTGATATTTTATGCCCAGGATCACTACCTTTACAAGGTTTAGGGTCTACTCACTGAATTTACAAGGGTCAATCCCTATGTCTCTCTCTCTGGCTCACTACCAATGGAGAGGTTCACCATTTTCCTCTTCCTTCTCTCACTGCTCTTGGAAAAGAATCCACTCAGAGTTTATCGACTTGTAGGTCAAACACAATTTATGGACATGTAGGTCCCTTAATTTGCATGAATTCATACATCCTCAACTGTAGGTAGATGCTCTGTTGAAGTTTTGTTTTCACCCGCATATTAATTCCACCTTCTTGAGTACTTTTATATTCCAAAAAATACTTTCGCAAACTGAATTGAGGCTTTCACAAGCTTCCCGTGCAAATTGCGAACCACCTTGTCTCTCACGTGTATTGAGTACTGGGTTCAGTACATGAACCACCTTCTCTGTATACTTCTTCCTCTTCTATGAACCTCCTCTGTCTGCGGACCGCCTCTTCCACAAACCTCCTCGGTCCGCGTACTGCCTCCACTTTCGCTATCATGTACGGATAACGCATACCGACTTCGCGAACCTTCGCTACGAAACCCTCCTTCCGTGAACTGTTCATTTTTCGCAGACTTCCTTCACTTCCACATTCCAGATCTCTCTTTTCTACCTACAGTACTTCCTTTTCAGATTAAGAATTCTCTCAAACACCTTCATCATAATTCCTTCAGTGCGAACCACTTCAGCTTTTGCAAGCCACTTCAGCCTTCATGAACTTCCTTCGGCCTTTTGCCGAAAACCCAGTGCAAAATTTGATTTATAATGATGTTCCATCTCCATAGTAATCGGTGGGATTAGAATTTCTTATATAGGAAAAGATACTCACTTAATCTGCTAAATCATTATTTACCAAATCTTGATTCCACCACTCACCGATACTCATGCCACCACGAACCTCAAGCCGTCTGCGAACCATTTTCCTATACACTCCACATACAACCTTTGCTCCTATGTGGTCGAATTCTTCCACTCACTTCAATCCATCCACATACTGCTTCACCTTCCCCAGTGAACCATGTTCAGTTTCATGAACCTCACCCTTGTACCATACCACCATCCTCCGTGAACCATTTTTGGTATTACAAACCGCATCCGTGTACCTTTCTCGATGCTTGGTATGCGGCCATGTATCATTCCCGATTTTGAGGGCCTAAGATTTGGAAAACATTGGGAAACTGTGCCACCTTAAAAACCAGTATTCAGCAAACACCAACCATTCTCATTCGCGATTATCTGGATTTGTCAACAAACACAACCACACCCAAAACATACCGAGAGGACACCTTGAGGGATTTTTTTTCCAACACCTTGGATCCCACTCAATCTTGAATACATGGGATGTCCTATAAAATGATAATAATTAAAAACTATAGTGATAAAAATAAATATTATATTTAAATCCAATCATAAATTATATGATAATAATGAGATAAAAAACATCCAGTTCAAGTAATATGAAATTCCACATGATCTCAAAATCGGTAATTACAACCTAGAACTCTTAATACTTAAATCCCTAGTCCTACTTCTTTCCACACTTAGTTTTATTATCCACCATAAATTTCATCAACTCTGATCACACACTCAAAGAATAAATCAAACATTAATAAAAAATGGAAAAAATCCTATATTAAATAATTCAAAATCTATAGAGTAAGAAACAAATACTACACCTATCATGTTTGCGAGAAAAACATAAAAATCCTATAGAACATGATCAAAAACATATATATGTCTAGACTGAGTCCCACTGCAACTATAATTTGTGGTTGAGAATCCAATTTAACATGATAATTCTCCCACACCCTTAGATGCATTATTTTTAACTTGAAAGCCTAGAGTAAATGAAGACCCAACTCTTCTACCCTACACAGGTCTTCTATAAAAGTGATGAACATGGGAAAGTTTCCCGCACTGGTGGCACATCTTAGGTTCTTCTTGGTATTATAGATTAGTGATTCTTGATTTTACATAATGGAAACAAGTCACCTGCTTATACTCAGAGGTTGCCACAAACATAGAATCTGATGAACAGTGAGTGCCTCCACCACCACTCTAATAGCACTCGTCCCCCTTAATCTTCTAGAAATATGAATAGATCTAAATACCCCAAAATATTGAAGGAGAACCACTAAGGCCTTTCAATGAATCTATATTATTTTCTTTCCCACATATTTTTCAACCACTATCGAATAGGTTTATATTCATAGAAGAAAGAGTCTCAATTTTATCTCAAGCATCAACCCCATGTCTATGTGTTAATCCATTCAATAATCATTTAATGTTTTATCAGAAGAATGACAAACTAGTTCAAAAAAGAAATGGAATACTCCATTATAGAGTGAATCACTTGTTAGAGGATCACAAACTCTAGGTCTTTCACCACCCTCAATGTTTTTGGGTAGAATTATTTATTTAGTATCTTCATGAACATACCCTATTTGAGATATTCTTGAAACATAGATTGAACCATAAATGACCAACACTTCCTTCATGGTCCTAACAAAATTTAGGTGTAAAATATAATGTTATAATTATTTGAGGTTGTGAAGAAAATATAATATACAATTGATCATTTCCATTTACTCCTTGACATCTTGAGGCTCTCTATCGCAATAAAATACTGATGGTTTTTTTCTTAGTAAACTCTTATTCATGGTCTTCAATTCATGCTTGATCCATTGCACCCTATTGACCTAAATAACATATATTCCAAATGGATGATTCAATAATACAGGGATCTATGAGAGGGATAACCTACAAGGCATGCTTAATATATCCTTCTATTCAGTTTATTGGGTATTTTCTAGGAGGCATCATTTTTAAAAAATGAAACATAAACCTAATTATCACATGAATAAAATCACAAAAGTATTTATTTTAATAAAAAAACTCACTCAATTACTCTGAAATAGTAAAGAAAATTAACCATGATAATTATAAATACCAAAGTGATGAAAACAATGAAACTCTTACTATTTAATCACTATGAATGGTTTAGACAAAATGTTAGTACTAATCATGAAATTTCTATTGGAAGGTGTCTATACAAGGCCACATAAGTGTTATACGATTTCTTAAATCATGCTCTTGAACTGTGATCCACTAGTTTACTTCATTGTTTCATCCTAAAACTCACAATTTACTAAAAAAATAAATGTATTTTTCTTAAAACCAATAATCAATGGTAAACAACATCAAATATTATCAAAATTAATTTAAGGTCAATATCAAATTCAATACATAATTCCCAGCCACCCATGGTAAGCTGGCATTCAAAACGATGAGGAGATGGCTGGACAATATCTCATACCCAACTCTTGAGGTATAAGAGTCATATCTCAATTATATCTTTATTCCCCCAATAAAAAGTGGGATATCACACCATACTGTAATGAACCATCCTAGGTTAACCTAACATTTTACTTTATTCAAATCATTATAAGGTCAGAAGCACATTCTTGATCATCATGAGCTGGGGAAAAGCACCAGGGTCTCAAAATATGAATTTTGGGAACAATTTCATCCTTTTAATCCAAATACACATCACATATATTCCCTTATAAATCCAGAAAAACTAATCCATAAGTGAAAAATCCATGAAAGTAAATAAAAAATTTCCAAAATATAAGAGAAAAAAATCATATGCCAAAACAATGACTGGATAAACTACAAGAATCCTATCACAATGAAGATAAAGTAGACAATATCTATATAAAAAATGAATCATAATACAATCAAGGATGGGTAGGTCGATACGAAACATCCTGAAACATCACTAGGAGTCCCAAAATATTTCATACCATCTCTAGACTCCTCATGACTCAAGGTCACCACCACCACCACACCATAGAAGGTCGCCATAAATTATGAAGGGACACCAAACAAGATGAAACTATTTCCTTTAGTTAAATCTATAAATACTAATTTGTATACACCCCATGAGTATAAGTAGGGTGTGGGGAAAATCCCATAAAGATACCACTATGAATCTATTTAATTATTTTCAGTATGTAAACACTTATGTGTAGTTTGAACATTATGTTTTGAAAATAATAAGTAACACAAACTATTAATAAAACCCTATATAATGGGATGATTCATATGGGCCTAAGGAAACTCAAATTGTCAGCAAGAACACTGGTTGATATATAAGAACCTAGTAATTTAGAGTGCCCACTCAGTATTTCTAGGGTACAAATACATTACATTATATCACATGCTCTAATTTGGAAAACTACCTAGATAAAGAACAATATACACTAGGGATACAGTCCTATGAGTTACCAACTCATACAAGGTATCCCATATGTAGTCAATCATTATGTATTAGAAAATTTGGCCAAAATTCCATAATAAATGTGAAAAAAAATTATGAACTTAAATAAAAAGGTAAAATTATTTTTGAAATATCCCTTGAAAATCAATTGAATATAAAAGTCACCATTAGAACATTTTATCAAATACCTTTTTATTATAAAACTGATTTGAGGGAGATAATATCTTGAAAATACCATTTCACCCAACACAAGACAATATTCACAAAACAAACATCAATAACTCATATCAATCACATTTAACTAATTTAAACTGAATGAAAAAAAACCAATGGGGTTCTAAGGTAAATACCCATTGGGTAGATACACCGACCTCAAATTTGATGAAACCTCACCATTATCATATAAAACCATAGTAAATGAAAGAAATGGGTACTAAAGAATCTAAAAAACCATGAAATTTTATTACGAATCCTCCCTAAACCCTAGGATAGACCCCCATGGGATGGTAGGGTATGAATACTACAGGGTAAATGAAGAACAGGGGAAAAGAGAAAGAATAAAGAAGAAATTCAAGAGGTAATGGAAGTTATTAGATGAAAAATCACTAGATTTTAGGGGGAGACACCAATGTATCACATGGAAATGAAGGTCCATGGTTAGAAAGATCTGAGACACCTAAATGGGGAGAATATTGGAGGAGAAAGTGTATAAATAAACAAAGTAAATATGGAAATTTTTCATTTTTAATAAAACTAGGTAGGCCACAAGGTTTAGGCCGCAAGATTACAAAACCATGTGGCAAACATGTGGGTCACCCCTAACCATAAAAATGACCCACACAATTTCTTAGATACATGGTTTAAAAATAAATTATCTAACTACAAAAACCTGATATTTTAATAAATATTATTTCTCAAATATATTTATTTTCTTCGATAGCTTGTGTTACATGCAATATAGAGTTTTAATGAACTATAATATACTATTAATATTACTATTTAAACATGACCGTTATAACCTAGACATTAAATTAGTCAGTATGAATAGGAATATTTTTTTTAAATTATGTATTATGGTTTTATATAAAGAAAATATATTTATAAATTAGTAATTATTTTTTTGTAAACACTTTATATGCTTCCAAACTAAATTAATACTAAAAAATGTTTTTCATTTATTTTTGTGAAAAAATAATCAAATTATTATTTTTTAAATTTGAGAAAATTTATCATGACACAATGAAATTAATTTTTTAAATATTAATTTCAAAATTATTTTAGAGTGAATTTTTTATAATTTTCTAAACAGATTACAATTTCGATGAATAGTGAAAATACTACTTTTTTTTATTGAATAATACCTTTTCATTTAAAGTATTTACAAAGTTATATTATGTTTTATGTAGGAAAAAAATAATAAAATAATAAAATTTTATTAAAAATAATATATTCCTTGAAACACGTAGTTAAACTTGTGTTACCCGCAACAATGAGTTTCTTTGAAAGCTTTTGTTACACACAAGACCAAGTTTTAACGAATAACAACATACTATTATTATTTAAAATGATAGTAACTGTATAGTTATTGGAATAGAGGGTATTAATAAGATTAACTTAATTATAGAAATATATATTTTACACATGTTTATTAATTATCCATTTATTAGTAATAAAATAAGAATAATTTAAATGAAAAATAGAAATATTTTTTGAAAAGCCTATTTTTTTCTAAAAGATGGTTTATATGTGATTTATGAACATAATTTAAAATTAATTTTTACCATTAATATAAAATTTATTTTTAAAAATAAAATTATTATATTAAATTAAAATATCAAAATTATCTTAGGGTAAATTTTTTTATTTTTCTAAAAAGCATCATTTTTTGAATAGTAGTAAAAAATACTAAATTTTAATTTAAAACTGCCTTTTTTATAACTTATCTATAAAGTTATAATATATTATAATTTTTTTAAATTAAAATTAGTTCAATTATATATCTATTAATCAAATTTAGTTCGTTTTCAATATTTTCATAATTAATTTTGAAATAAAAACTTTGTAAACTTTTGACCACCTTCTCTTTAAAAACCCACTTTCTCATCATGTTTGTGAGATTAATTTTAAATAAAAATTTTCCACTTATGTGAATTGAATTTATTAAAATGGGATACATATTTGGAATAACCCTAATTTATAATTTCTAATAATTTTAAAATAATTTTTTACTTATGTTAATATTGAAAACATTAAAAATTAATTACCATAGTTAAGGTAAAAATGAATTTACTAAGGGGTTAAATTAATAATATAAGAGTACAAAATGAACTAAAAACTTATAAAACACCCATTTTATGGATATATTTCCACTTTATCTATTATATTTTATATAATGGCCCATTTTTTATGCTTTTGGCATGATAAAATCATTGTTATGATTGAATCGTTTCAACAAATTACATGTGTGCCACTCACATCACTTATAAAAGGCCACCCCTATCCTCTATTATTCACACATTAAAACTTATTTGGTTCAGAAAGAATATGCCCAAGTCACTTCTAGAATTATCTTATCTCATCATATAATCCTTAGTTTGGGAATAAATCAAACCTAGTAAGCCTTTGGTGCAGAAATAAGGAGGATACCCGTAGAAGAGGTAATGTTCTTCAACGCGCATATTTATTTTATTTCTTTATAAAATTCATTTAATTATTATTAATCCATGATGATATAATGAACTAAGTATCTTCCATATACTTGGATTTTTTATAACAGTTTCATTACCTACAACCACATCCATTCTCATCAAATGGGTTGTAAAATCATCATTCGTCTGTACGGAAGACTACCTACTCGTGAACCGATGTCATTCATTATTCTATTACCACCTTTCACAGTTGGGTATGATGATGGATATAAATTATATAAATATATGATATTTATAACATATATATACCTATGGAGTAATTATATCATATATATATATTTATCTTACATTTGATAGGATATATGATAACGTTGCTTGTGTGTACAGTAGAGTACCACCTCGCGAAGCGATGCGATTCGTCTTTCACTAATACTTCATATGGAAGGTGATAAAGATAAAGTTAATTATTATATTTCATATAAATTAAAATTACTATTTAAAGGTGAATTTATATTTACCTTTATTTTATTTCATCCTTTGAGAAAATGGAAATAACATTCATGTGTATGTATGACCCACTATCTCCATGAACCGTGTAATTAATTTTCTATCTATAACATTAATGGAGTCACAACCCAGGACAATGGGGCTCAAACCATGACTAAACTAATCCAAACTCTAATAGGACATGGTAAGTTACTGCTATTGAGTAGGAATATCATGCACATGGGAGACCTTAGCATAATACACCCATACACATGCACACATCTCCAAGCCCACACAAGGCTGAATTGTAAAAAAATTGATAATCATCCATGCATACATAAAAAATTCCAACATCAGAGTATGAAAAAAATTACTTGAAAGAGAATGTTCAAAATAAAAGCCCACTATAAAGAAACAAAAAACAATTCCAACCTATAAACTAGGTGAGGACTAAAATCAATGTAATAGTAGGAACACACCTCAGTCTTTCTAGCTCACTAAGGTCTACCTAGTCCTGGTCCCTCTAAGACTGCATCAAATGGTTTATCTTCTGCATAAGAAAAAACATGTGTGGGAAAATCCCATGTAGGGGTGAGTATAATAATACCTAGTAGGACAACTCAAAATCACTAAGCATATAACATAAAGAATAATAGTAAGCTCATAAAAATTATATGTCAAAAACATATATGAAAATAACATCAAGATATACTCATAGTAGACACATAGTCTAAAGTAAGATCACAACCACATTACCATCATAGGAATCATGCTTGAAGGTTCGACATAGAACACAACACCATACTAAACCATCAAGGAATAGATCAAGGGAACATACTCTAAAGAAACATTTCCAAGCTAAAGAGGACAAGGTATTTGTGCCATCATTGAATGAGTAAAAATAATTTAATAGTATTACAAGACACATACTTTTGGAACAAGGTCCTACCTGTGTATCATGTTCTGTTCTTGTGTTAGTGTCTAAGTACATAGTGTTTCTTAGTCTGTGTACTCCTGAGCATGTATATTTACGGTTGGCTGTATTCATGTCCAGTTGTCCATGTTCATGGTCATGTACCATCTCAGATATACACTAAACCGCCAAAAAATGGTTAAATAACTTGTGATCGAGTCACACAGTGTGTGATACTTATCTCTGTTCCAAAACTCTAGAGCCAAACAAGGGGGTCCCACATGAAGCGTAAGTCCATATTATATGCCATGTAAGCCAATATTTTACAGAATCTGAGATCTGGTTCAAACACCATTATTTACTCCTATGATCTCTAATATGGACAAAAATCATGTCGGTAATAAAGGAAAACACCTGGATGGTCCTATCGATCACTGTTCTCTAGAATTCATCAATCCGATTCGTATGTGAATCAGTTGTTATCACACATCGTTACCATCATATGCCCAACCCAAAGGAATGGGGATTGTTAGACCGATCATGATCCATCATCAAAGTCATCCCAATTCGATCCCATTGTAGATCTAAATCCATAACTAGGAAAAAATCCATTATTCCTTGAAATGGGTGCACAATGATTGTTTATCTGATTTTATTTTCAAAATAATAGCCAAAAAAAATGTTGGTGATGAATGGAAGATGAATGATTGGAGAAATCCAAGAAACACAAGAGTCGAATAAACCCTATTGATGTTCGATTTGTACTTGTTGATTTTACATTAGAATGATGAAAAAAGATAAATAAATAAATAATTCTAATAAATTCCCCAAAAATAAACCTGTATCTACAATATGATGGATCCATGAATCAATATATTGTTTGATTGATTCACATTCATTATAGGATAAGAAAATAGGGATAAATTCAAATAAAAAAATGTCCTACCTCAAGATGGAATAATTTATAAATAAGAACAAATCTGCATCATTATCATCAGTAAGAATCTCGAGTTTTGATGGAAAATGATCTTTGATCCCGATCTGATCTGATCCAATGTTTCCCGCTAAGAATTCTCTCCTACAACATTCTATCTCAATTTTCTGGGTTATGTGGATAAACCAAAAAATTGGTGATAATAGAATATTTATAGACCATTGTAGGTCATGGAGAATAAATGAAATAAAATAAATAAATTATTTTATCCATTTAATAATCAAACCAAAAATGTACTCAACTTGAACATTCGATGGGCTCCAATATTAAGTCATTAATAGAGTAAAAATGATGCTCTGAACTCAAAAGTGGACTCAGATTTCTGATCTAAGCATCTATTTAAGAGTTATTAAAATTTTTAGGAAAATTACACAAAAGTGATATTTAATATATTTCAAAAACTTAATTATGGGATCACCGGGCCTCAGAATATCATGTATCCTCAGCGTCTATCTCTAAAAATAATCCATATAATATTTAAATGTAATATATGTAACAATCATAGTCCTTAAATTCCCCCATATTGAGTCTTTACATCTTATAATACACATAAAGAGATGTGGGTATAGAGCACACATATGGGTTTCCTACTCTAAGGTTCTCTTCTGAAGATTCATGTGTTTCTTCTAGACATTAACTAAAGAAATAAATCTCCCATAGAGGATCCTATTTGTCAAATCCTCAATTTCTACCAGTTCATTAGTAATGTTATCTCCATCCTTTATGTCCATCTCACTTAAGTCGATAACGTGTGATGGGTCACACATGTACCTCCACAGCCACGACACGTGGAAGATTCCATGTACCAAGTCTAACTATGACATCAGAGATATGTGGTAATTCACCTAACCAACTATACATAGTATCTATAAAGTTCCAATGAATCACAGATATAGATTTTAGCCTAATCAAAATCTCTGTAACCCAAGTTGAGGTGAGACCTTTAGGAACACATGGTATCCCTCCTCAAACTCCAAAGTCCTCCATTTTCTTTACAGATAAGAATTTTTATAGATCTATGTAGTCCTCATCTATTCCTAGATGATATGAGTCTTCTCTTTCATGGATCAATCCAACTTTGGACCCATAAGTGATGAATCTCCTCGGTTGGTCTAACATAGTGGTGACCAATAGGGTAACTCATACCAGGACTTGAATAGTGCCATACTGATGGTGGACTGGCAACATTTGTTGTATAAAAACTTGACAAATGGTATATTATACTACCAAATAATGAAAAATATAACATTTAATAGCACAGAATATCCTCTACAACCTGAATGGTCTACTCAGTATGGCCATCAGTCTGGAGGTGAAACATTATGCTCAAATTCAACTAAGTACTAAAGGCCTACTGCAATACATTCCATAACCAAGATATGAAGTGAGAAACATAGTATGAAATTATAATTGAGGGAACTCCATGGAGTCACAATATTTCCTACCTCTAGAGGCATCCCAATCCCTCTATTTAACACTTCTCTTGAACAGCTAGGAAGATGACTAACTTGGTGAGTCAGTCAACAATCACCTAGATGGAATCATGTCCCTGGATATATGTGGTAATCCCACTATTAAGTCCATAGATATCCCATCCCATGTAAAATTTGGTACCTCAATGGGTTGAGATAGACCCATTGGAACCCGTTTCTCATCCTTCACTTTCTAATAAGTAAGTCATCAAGAGACAAACTCTATAACTCCCTTCTTCATCTTTGGCCGCCAAAACTGACAATGAAGGTACATGTACATCTTTTCCACACCTCGATATACCCCAATGGATATTTATGAAAATCCCTTATAAACTCCTCCCACAATGTCACTAGTACCATTGTACTTCATATAAAAAGAATGAAATGATCTCCACCTAAAAAAATCCATCATGATCCTATACAGTGGATATCTAAGTACGTAGGATCTCACAGTCAGTATGATATAGGAGAGACTGCTCTAGTGTCCTCATGATAAAGACCCTTGTTATCAAGGGTGTAAAGACCCAATCCTGACATACATATACATTACATTTATTTTTCAAAATACTCAATACATGACATAAAAGGATTCCTAATGACCGTATTAGTTTCGTGTCTTTCGAAACATAGAACAAAATCTTCTAACTTGGTGAAAGATCTTCAACATTTCACATTAATATATTCCCCTTTAGTTTTCCTACCTAAAAACTTTATTTATATACTTGGTAAAAGAAAACATAAAAAAGGTGATCTCAAATGCTTAGTAAGGGTAAACATAGAGAACAAACCATAAACATAAGAATGTAAAAACATGAACATAAAGTTTAAATATCAAAATCTTGAATCATGAAATAAATCTTGGCAGCACAAAAGGTATTGATCATAAAGAAACATTAACCATGATAGAATTGGCATAAAATATGGAATTGTGGAAAAAAATAAGCACATTATATGATTTCTATTGTATCCAAGTAATTACTACCAAGACCATCACAACGAACAATTCCCATTACTCAACTGGGTTTACTCGCCCTTCCAGACATGCATTACTGAACTAGATTTACATGACATTCCATTAATTTCTATCTCATGAGATATAAATCTTTACCCAATGCATTGGAGAGAGATATCGGTCCAACCCATTTCACAATGAAACCATTCTTACATATGCCACAAAAACATAAATCATTCATCATAACATAACCCATAAAATAAAATGGGTTTCTCAAAGAGAATTCCATCATAACATAATCCATATAAGATAAAGGGATTTAATAAAAATAATTCTATCATAAAAAAAATCAAATCAATGTAATAATAGGGATGAGATCATAACCCTTTGTCATCTTAGATGGAAAATAATTTTGATAAACACTGGAGCTTAATTCCTCATAAAAATATTCTTTTTTCTTCTAAAACATTTTCTATTCTCAAAATGACAAGAAATTTTAAAAGAAATGAATTTAGTTGAAATAAAATTGAAATATTATAGAGGAAGTTTCATTTAAATAAGTAATTATGTATACAAAAAAAATACTTTCATTCCCTATAATATTAAAAAAACATTCTTCTCGCACTCTTGGTAGAAAAGTCAAAAAGTACCTCATATGGAAATGAAAGAAACATTCCTTCCATACCGTTTAATAAAAATTCAAAAAATAGGTAAAATTGATTTTAAACAATAGTATAAGGACAAAAATAATATTATATATTTAGGAAACATGGATTTGGATGATAAATATACCTTAGTAAATACTTACGTCACTACTTCAAATATGGCCTTTATCAGTGCAAGAAAAGGGAAATAACAACGCTATAAAAGGACTGTTAATCAAGGAAATGATAGGGGGTCACTTTTATCAATGCTAAAAAAACATTGAGAAAATGGGTCTTTTATCTCACTAATAAAAGAACTGAAAAAGGGTCTTTTATCAGCGTTTTTTAGGGCTGATAAAAGACCCCTTTCGTCAGTTCTTTTTTTAGCGCTGATAAAAGGTAAGAAAACATTAAAAAAATAAAAAAATATTTTTTCAATTCGAGGAGGGGCTTTAACAGTTCTTGAAGACCCCTTCAATAGCACCCCACCCCCACTTGATCCTGCACTCCCCAGCCACCTCAACCCCCTTTAATAGCGCCCCTACCCCCCTTTAACAACGCTAGGAATTATTCCCACCCGCGTGCCTGACCTGCCTCCCCCAGGATTTGAACTAAGGACTTGTTGTATGCACGCCTAAGCCTTTACCACTCCACCATATTTCTTTTCTCTTTATTTATTAATATATTCATTTATTTATATATATATAGTTATATTTATTCGTATATTAATATATCTACATATATTAATATATATACATATATTAATATATATATATATAGTTATATTAATATATATATATATATATATATGTATATTAATATATATATATCCATATATTAATATATATATAGTTATATTTATATATTAATATATTTTTTCATATATTAATATATATTTATAAGTTCAGTTTTAAATACATTTATAAAATATTTTTTGTGTGTGTGTTTATAAATAAATAAATACATATATACAACACACACACACACATATTATATGTGTATTTTTAAGTATAATTGTACATATTTATATATATTTAAAAATATTATGTATTAATATGTATATACATATGTTTCGAATATAAAGGTAATATATATCAGTTTGACAATACAGACACACACAAATACACACACACACACAAACACATCATATAGGTATATAAATATTAATGTATTTGTATTTTAAATAAAATGGATATTAGTTTTTTATTTAGATAAGTATTATATATTTAGAAATATACTTTATATGTAAATATGATTAATTATTTATTTATAAAAATAAAATTTTATGGATGAATATATAAAAAATATGTATATATTGTTATATAATTGATTATAAGTGACATTAAATTGTGAAAAATGATAAAATTTTAAATCCATAATATCAATATAAAAGTAACCCTTAAGAATAAATTCAGTCCCCAGTGGAAAAGGTCAAAAAGAACCCCTGAAACGAGGCTGAAATTCCATTGAATTTTAAAAAATTTGGGTATGCGGACTAAAAAATCAGTTTTGGAGGCCTTCTAAGCATTTTTTGGCCTCGAAAAATGTGACTGAAGATTCCCTTCAGTCACATCGTATAGAGATCATTTAAGGGTTTTATTTGATATGTTGTAGAGCTCAAACGGACACCTGGATCAAAAGTTATGGCCGTTTGAATTTTGAGTTACATTTTTAACTTCTTTTAGATCATTTATTATTATTTTTTGATTTTTTGTGTCTTTAAATTGCTATTAAATGATAATTAGTCGATGATAATTAGAAAATTATTAATTAATAATATTTTTTAAAATATTTTAAATCCATTTTCACTAAATTTATTATTTATTAAATGTAATAGTTTATTTATACTTATCTAAGACATAATTTAAAATTATATATTATATTTATATCAATATAAATATATTTATATATAAATATATTATTTTCATGATTTTTTTTGAAATATACACTCTATCAGTGCTAAGAAAAAGCACTGATAAAGCCCCCCCTTTTATCAGCGCTTTTTTTAGCACTGATAAAGGCACACCCTTTATCAGCACTTTTTTTTCACTGATAAAGGGTGGCGCTGTGGAAACTCAGTTTTGTGGTAGTGTGTATAAACAATATTGGAAAATAATGATATTGAAGAATTATCTATTACCTTAGGACTGATTTCTTCTATATTTTTCCAAAACTTTTGTATAATGGGTTTAAACATATTATTAACTTGAAATAGAACCATAATAATACTTATTACATCATATATGATTCACTTATGACTTTATATTACCTGGTCATTTATCAATTCAATGTTAAAGCAACATTTTGTGTAATAATCGTTTTATTTATCATACATGTTTTTACTTTTTATTCTTTATATTATTACTTATATTGTGGTTTAATTACTTAAAGAATGTAAAACATGATTTATATATCATATATATTCAGTATATAAATATAAATAGTAGATAGATAAGTGAAATAGAATACACAGTTCATGGAGGCACTAGGTTGTATGTATGCATGAAATTTATTTCCGTTTCCTTATTGAATTGAATGGAAGTAAGTAAATGTCACACACAGACACACACACAAACACACACACACACACAAATCCAGTAGAATTATTATGTCTTAAATTTCATTACAATTTATTATATATATGTTATAATCATTATGTAATGGTTAATGTGGGGAATGAATCTCATCGTGTCGTGGAGACGGTAATCCGTGCGTACGCACGAGCTGTGATATCATTCCCTTGATGGTTAAAGAGTATGGAATTGGATGGTATATGAATTTTAAAGAATAATTATTATTTTATATTCATTATTTACATCCATTATACGTATCAATATACCCATCCAAATTAAGTATTTTTTAATAACAATTACACCACGATGTGGAGACAGTAAGCCGTACATATGCACACATTGTGATATTGTTATTCATAGGATGGATATAAAGAGGTATAAGGTTTTACAGTATTTATAATAACATATCAGCAGGTAAAATTTACTGGATTTGTTACTTTAGTATTGAAACAACAAAAGAATATTAAATAGAATAGTAAAAGAATATTGAAAGAGGTGATAAAACAAATACCCCTTTTTCAGGTATCTACTTTTAGTATGCAAAAAAGGACTTCATAAGATGGATTTATGACCAAAATTTAGGCTCTTGGAGAAATTTAAGGATGTTGGTAGGTGAGTAGGTCGGGTTTTGTACTAGAAAAAGGGCTTTGGATGTGTGATTAAAAGAGGAGAGGTACCCTTTTATAGGAGAGGGGAGGAGAACCTTTGGAATGTCTTGAGATATTAATTTATTATAAATATATTTTCGGTTTATAATGCTCCCAAACTCACTTATTTCAAAGATAATATGATTATGGGTCAGAATCCTATCAACTAATAAAATTTAAACATGTTTTTATTTTATTTTAAACCATATCATTTTGATTTTATCCTCATTTAATCTATTTAATTTTATTTGTGGTAATAATATTTTAAATATTAAATGGTTATAAATATTAACTTATGTGTTGTTAATTGTCCATAATTGGATACTTTATGAAATTTTGGACCATATAATTTTAACTTTGTAATTTTTAAATATTTTATTTGAATTTTAAATAATTTAATAATATGTTATTTTTATAAAATATCAACACTGTCATTTTGACACTATTAATTTATTTGACCTTAATTAAAATCCAAATAGAAGATAAATTCTAAAAAAAGTATTTAATAAACTTATAACATGTCATAGTCACCTATAAAATTCTTATATCAAATTAATTAGTCAATATGATATTTATTTTAATATTTTTAAAATTATTTATTTGATATTTCTATAAATAAAATAATTTTTACATTACTATTGTGTCATCATTAATGTAAATTATTTAATATCTAAAAATTATAAATAAATTCACATTATGTAGATAATTCCATTATATTTCTTTATATTTTTTATTTTCTAAGTTTTATCATTTTTATCACTATATTAAAATTATTATACTTATAAGATATATAAGAGTGACATGTTTTCACCTTCTTTGTCTTAATAATAATTACATCACATTTAGGGAAAAAGTCCATTAAATGAATAAATTATGACCCCTAGGTGATATTGGTCGACTTTAATTCATCCAATATAATTTCAGATGGTGTTAGGGTAATTTTATTATCTTTATCATATTGTTAGTTAACCTAATTTACCTTTAACTGTGATAAATAAAAATTTCCGGACTTACTATTCATAATATCCAAAAAATAAAAGTAAACTATTATCATAATATGGGCCCAATGATTCCAAATATGGAATCCATTTTTCATAATTCAAAATTCAGAATTTTCAGAAATTTAATTTAAAATTAATTCCCATTGTCAAAAACCAAAAAGCGTGTTTTTAAGAAGTAAAAACTTATAAAAAGATTGTCATGTATTTATGTCCAATTTAAATGTAAAATTACTTACAATTAACAAAATTGGATTAAATTATAAGAATAATAATCCAATTACTTTTTAAAACCAATTAAAATGATAATATATCTATATAAATAAATTAGACGAAATGGCAGTTTTGAATTAAATTGCAGAATTTTACACTATTCAACAAAATATGAATTTTATCAGAAAAATACCAAACTTTCAACAAAGTTAAATTTTGATTTCCTGATTCCAAATTAGACATTTATTTTGTAAAATAGAATATATAAAAGTGTTAAATACTAGATTTAAAATTGGTGCACCATCAAAATGTGGAAAAAATGCATTTTTTTTGAAAAATAATTCTTTTATCCGAAAAATTGAATATGTTATTAGATCATGTTCTAAAAAATAATAAGATGAATGTTAATTTTATATAAAATTAAAAATTTTGTTAATACTGTTCATAACAGTTAATTTACATCCCATTAAATAATAATATTTCAATAATATATCATTGTTTAGTGAAACTTGGTATTGCATACAGTGAAAGTTATTGAGGAAGGTCACTCTTGAGTATAATGAAAGCCAAGTCAGTGTTTCATTTAGTGAAATATTCCTTTGGTGTTCTGTATAACATAATCCAAACATATTACTTTTATACATTGAACAAAAATCTATACGCGGTGGTCCGTGAAATGAATTCTATCAAAGGAATGTGAAATTGTGTGAAACAAAAGACAAGTATAGTGTTGCATATACTACAAGATAATATGGTTTTGCGTATAGCACAAACTAATCTTAGTGTAAAGTAAAAAAAAATACCTCAAAGAAATTAAAAATAATCTATCTCATAAAATATCAGGGTGTTAAATTATACCCCCTTAAAATTAATTCCAGCCTCGAAATTTTTCGGGGTTATAAAAGGTGTACTACTTGAAAGTTTCTTTCATAGAAACCCAAATTGTAAAAAGTAAGACTAAAAAATCATTTTATAAAGAAGAGTTAGAAACAAAACGGTTACCCAAAGTCACTCATCACTGGGTTTATTTATAGGAGAACATAGGTGGGAATTGAAAACATGGATATGGAAGAAAAATCGAACTATAATGTTTTGATTGATAGGGATAGAGAAAAATGTTTGGATAAAGTTAACCACCAGAAAACCATAAATCTACGATGATTTAAGGAACCAAATGATTCATCAGATAATAAGGTACTAAGATAATATTTTTGGTTTTCAAGATCCTTTCCTTAAAGTCAAATAATTTTTCATGAGAATAAATACTTACCTGATTTTGGTACAATATCATCATTATCTTTGCCTTGAAAAATTTAAACATCATCTCTTATTTAAATAAATGAAGTAGAAATTTTCATTCTTGAAGTGTTAGTAGATCAAGCGATAGAATGATAGGTCATTCCATCTATCTCAACAAAAAGGTTAACACATGTAATCAAATATTCTTAAGTCCTCCTATAGTGAGATAATACATTAATCTAACAAACATAAAATGGAATATAAATTATACTATCCGTAAATGGATAACATTACAATCCTTCCAAAAAAATAAAAATATAAAACTTCAGAAAGAGGGAATCTAAATAAATATAACATTTATCTCCCATATTTCATAAGGCATTTCTTTGTTGTCACATTCCAAACATGTGAATACCTTAATCATGTATTGAAACATGGTAATAACATTAATTACTGTAGAAACTTAGTGAAAACATGCATTCTGTCAAAATTAACTCTTTCTACACACCAAAAATAACAAAAATTATATATACTCAAACCATGATATCACTTTATCCTTGTATCAATCCTGAGGTCATTAATACTATCAAATATCTCATTATCTCATTATCCCTTCATTATGTGCATATAATGTACTTTCCAAAAATATTTCAATCACTTTTCATGGTCACCGGTACCATATACCTATGGAAAACCACAATGGACCACTACATAGATATTCCAGTATTCCATAATACTATAAAAGAGATTCTACAATGTTATTTTGGAATCCCATTACATAAACAGAAAATCATTCTACCACTTCATTGTCGTACTCAACATCACTAATAGTGACCGAATGTAATTTCCCTTTGTATTTTTCCTTAAGAGGTTGTTAGAATCGATAATCATCCATAACAATTGGATTAGGGAACATGTTAGCATAATGCCCCGTTTCCTTGAACTCGTAACCATGATTTGTGGGAGGTTCACTCTTTCGAGATTTATATTTATTCCCATTACTTCGGAAGTAAAATGATCGATGACCTTCATTTCCACACTTAAAACCTTTATCTGTCCCCTTAGGAAAATTTTCTCCATGTTTCCTTCCACATTATGAGTATAAAGAAAATATAATTTTATTTTCTCTATAATTTTTATAGTTTCCTTTGAATTCTATCCTTCTTTTATTATCATAACCATGAGATAGATGAGAAACCACAATCTCCCTTTTTGTAAGAAGAATAAGAGGAAGGTACATAGTAAAAAATAAGTTATTGAACTCATACCAATCCATGGAGTCAATTTTATCTTGTTGCCTCATATTCTTGATAAAGTTCAACCACAAAATTACTTTACCTTCCAAGAAATAGGTTCCCAACTTAGCCTTTTCATGTTATGAACAAAAAATAATAAAAAACATCTTTTCAACAGTAAAAATCCATTTCTATGCAACTAGTGGATCATTCGTTCCACTAAAATAAGGTGGACGTTTGCTTAAGAAAGATTCCAAAGAACATTGTTCCCACCTTTGGTCACTTGGAAGCCTAGCAGGATTTGTGGTCATAGAAACAAGATTCTTTATTCGAGCTCCCATAACATTTGGTTGTTTAGTAGGACAATCATTTCATTTCGCATCACATCCATCATTAATGTGGTCACTTTGGGTTCCATCCATTGTCTAAAACCCAAAAAGAATTGTGTGAGAGGCAAAAATCATACTAGGAAAATAACATAATCAAGAGGGAGTAATTTTAATCCTTAACATCTTAGGTTTAATCATAGGTTATTCACAATCATTACCATAATTTTTGGACTATATTCTATATTTAGACTTACCCTTAGATACATCCCTATACATACCTTAGAAATATCTCTAGGGATCTCACTAAAGTTTTTTCATCATAGTTTCCAATGGTTAACTAAACCTCCACTATGATACCAACTATAAATACCCAAGCCTGACATACATAGACATTAAATTTCTTTTGCGGAATACTCAATACAAGATACAAAAAGACGCCCAAAGAATGTATTAGTTTAGTGTCTTTTGAAACTTGAAACATATTCTTATAACATAATGAAAGATCTTTAACATCTCCCATAAAGGTCCTACCATTTTATTTTTCTACCTAAAACATTTCTTTATATCCTGGGGAAAATAAAACATAAAAAAGGGTGAGCTTAAATTATCTGTAAGGGTACACAAGGATAAAAAACCATAAACATAAGAATGTTAAAACATGAACATAAAGTTTAAATATCAAAATCTTGAGTCATGAAAGAAATCTTGGCATTATGTAAGGTATATATCATAAATGAAAAATTAAAATGATATAATTTTCATAAAAAATTGAATCGTGGCAAAAAAATAAACACATAATATGATTTCCATAGTAGTCAAGGCATTGTTGCTAAAACCATCATAGTGGACAAAGTCCATTACTGAACTGGGTTTACTTGCCGTTATAGCCATGCATTACTGAACCGGATTTACTTGACATTCTTGTCATCTCTATCTCATAAGATATAAATCTTTACCCTATTCATTTTAGGGAGATATAGGTCACACCCATCTTATTATTAAAAAATAATTATATGTTCCACAAAAACATAAATCATTCATCATAGCATAACCCATGAAATAAAATGGGTTTCTTAAACATCATTCCATCATAACATAATCCATATAAGATAATGGGATTTCATAAAAATAATTCCATCATAAACATAATCAAATCAAATTAATAATAGGGATAGGAACATAACCATATTTCATATTAGATGGAAAATAATTTTGATTAAAAAATTGAGCTTAAGTCTTGAGGAAAATATCATTTCTTCTTCAAAAACATTTTTTATTCTCAAAATGTCAGGAAATTTTCAAAGAAAATAATTTAGTTGAAAATAAAATTGAAATATTGTAGAGTAAGATTCATGGAAATAAGTCATTATGAAGACATAAAAATCCTATCATTTAGTATAATTTTAAAAAACATTCTTCTCGTACTCTTACTAGAAAAGTCAAATAGTACCTCATAAGGAAAACAAAAGAAAGATTCCTTCCATACCATTTAATAAAAATTCACCAATGGGTAAAATTGACTTTGAAAAAAATTATAAGGATAGAAAGAATATTATATATTTAGGAAACATGGATGTGGAAGATAAATATACCTCAGTGAATTCTTACTTATAAACAATCTTGAAAAATAATGAGATTGCATAATTATCCATTACCTTAGGTCAGATTTCTTCCGTATGGGTCTAAAACTCCTATATAGTTGGTTTAAACATATTATTAACATGTAAAAAAACCATAATATTATTTATGACATCATATATGATTCACTTATGACTTCATATTATCCTTTCATTTATCAATTCCATGTTAGAGCAACATTTTGGGTAATAATAGTTTTATTTATTGTACGTTCTTTGACTAGTTATTCTTGATATTTTTACTTAGATTGTGATTTAATTAATTAAATAATGTAAAAAAATTATTTATATATCATATATATTCAGTATATAAATATATATAATAGATAGATAAATTAAATGGAATACACCGTTCATAGAGACGGTAAGCCGTACATACGCTTGAACGCTGTTTCTGTTTCCTTATTGAATTGAATGGAAAAAAGTAAGTGAAATATATATATACATAAATCCAAAATAATTATTATGTCATAAATTTCATGATTATTTATTATATATAATTTATAATCACACTTTAATGGTTAAAGTGGGGAATGAATCTCATCACTTCGTGGAGACGGTAAGCAGTACATACGCACAAGCGACACTATCATTCCCTTTATGGTTAAATATAATGGATATGGATGGTATATGAATTTTAAATAATAATTATTATGTTATATTAATTAATTAAATCCATTATACCCATCAATATACCCATCCAAATTAAGTATTTTTTAATAACAATTACATCACAACATGGAGACGGTAATCTGTACGTACACATGCATGGTGATATTCTTACTCATAGGATGGATAAAAGGAGGTATAAGGTTGTCCTATAATTATAATAACATATCATAATGAATAATTTATTGGAGTTATTAATTTATTAAGGAACCAACATAATAAGATAAAGTAGAAGAATATTTTTTTGAAAGTGGTGATAAAATAATTACCACGTTTTCGGGTATCTCGTTTTTTTATGCACAAAAGGAATCCTTAAGATGGATTTATTCAAAAAAAATTCCTATATAAGTAAGGGAAGGATTTTGGGAGGTTATTTGGGTAGGTTTTGGCTAAGAAAAAGGTCTTTGGAGTTGTGATTAAAAGATAGGGAGAGATACCCTTTTATATGAGAGGGGAGGGGCACCATTGGAAGGTCTTGAAATATTAATTTCTTATAAATTCATTTTCGGTTTATAGTGCTCTCAAACTCATTTATTTAAAAGATAACATGAGTATGGGTATAAATACTCTCAAATAATAAAATTTAGACCTATTTTTTTTTATTTTAAACCTTATCATTTTGATTTATCCTTATTTAATCTATTTAATTTATTTGTGGTAATAATATTCTAAATATTAAATAGTTATGAATATTTACTTATGTGTCATAAATTTTCCATAATTGGATAATTTATGACATTTTAGACTATATAATATTAACTTTTTAATTTTTAAATATTTTTGTCATTTTTATATAATTTAATAATATGTTATTTTTATAAAATATCAATAGTGTCAATTTTAAAAGTATTTTTTATTTGAATTTAAATAAAATAAAATTGAATATAAATTATAAAAAAATATTTAATACACTTCTAAAATGTCATAGGAACCTATAAAATTCGTGGATCATATTAATTACTTCATATGATATGTATTTTAATATTTTTAAAACTATTTATTTGATATTTCTATCAACAATATAACTTCTACACCACTATTGTGTCATCATTAATTGTAATTATTTAATATCTAAATATTAAAAATAAATTTACATGATGTATATAATTCCATTATATTTCTGTAGACTATTTATTTTTGAAGTTTTATCTTGTTTATTGCTATATTAAAATTATTATACTTATAAAACATATGAGAGTGACATGTTGTGACCTTCTTTTGTTTTAATTATAATTACATCACTTTCATAGGAAGAAGTACATTAAATTAATCAATTACAACCCATAGGTGATATTGGTCGATTTTGATTCATACAATAGGATTTTTTTAGGTGTTAGGGTAATTTTATTATCTTTATCATATTGTTAGTTACCCTAATTTACCCGATTTACCTTTTAATGTGGTAAATAAAAATTACCATAATTACTATTCATAATATCCAAAAAAGAAAAGTAACATATTAACATAATTTGGACCTAATAATTACAAATATGGAATCCATTTTTCATAATTCAAAACATATAATTGGTAGAAATTAATTTAAAATTAATTTCTGTTTTCAAAAACCAAAAAAGCGGGTTATTAAGAAGTAAAGACTTATCAAAAGACTGTCATGTATTTATGTCCAATTTAATTTTAAAATTACTTCCAATTAAAATAATTGGATTAAATAATAAAAAATTATCCAATTAAACTTTAAAACTAATTAAAAATACAATGTAAATATATAAATAAATTAGATGAAAATGCAATTTTGAATTAAAATGCAATATTTTCCACTATTCATCAAAATATGAATTTTATCAAAAAAAACCAAAATTTAAACCTAGTTAAATTTTGATTTCCCTCTTACAAATAAGATGATTATTTTTTAAAATATAACATATAAATGTTTTAAAAATTAGATTTAAAATTGGTACACCATCAAAAGGCGTCAAAACTGTATTTTTTTGAAAAATACTTTATTTATCTGAAAAATTGAATTTGTTCTTATATATTGTTCTATAAAATACATAATATGGATGTTAATGTTATATAAAATTCAAAATTTTGTTAATAATATTTATGATGACTAGTTTATATCCCATTAAATAATAAAATTTAAATAATATATCATAGTTTAGTGAAACTCAGTATTGTGTACAACACTAGCAATTAAGGAAGGCCACTCTTGCGTGTATTGCAAGATTAGTAAGTGTTTAATTTAGTAAAATATTCCTTTGGTGTTACATATAACACAATAAAAACATATTTCTTTTATACATTGAACAAAATCTATACTCAGTGTTGCGTGAAATGAATTCTATCAAAAGAACTTGAAATTTTGTATAACACAAGCGAAATATAGTGTTGCGTATACTGCAAGCTAATATGGGGTTGGGTATACCATAAGATAATATTGTTGTACTTTACAAAACAAGACATCAAAGAAATTAAAAACAATCTCCCTCATAAAATCTCAGGGTTCTGCAAAGGAGATACAATATAGTGATCACCCTAAGGGTTCTATATATTTGAGGGGATAATTCAAGAATGTCCATTTATTGAGTGAATAAATAATCTAAGGGGTTCATGATAGTGTGAATTTAATGATAATGGGAATTCATTTGTTTGAAAGGGGGACTTGATGAGAGGATTCTTTAGTAAGAGACTAGGGGGAATGGATGATCTACCATTGAAATTAGAGTATTAATGGAACCCTAGTGTGGGAGTTGGTTATAGGTTATTTGCCTTAGTGGATGACCTAGGGAAAGATATTCTCCGAGGTGAAAGTCCAAGTAGATTCATCTACCTAGTATATGGATGAGAGAAATGGGGGGGGGGTTACTTTACCCTAGCATATGGCTATGTGCAAGTGATGGTTTTCCCTAGTGGAAGGATAACCAAAGGTTTAGTTTTTCCCAAGTGGAAATCTAAGAAAATGTGCTACTTATCCTTAGTGGAGGGATAATAAAAGGAATGTTTCACCCTATTAGAGGTATAAGAGATGGTTTTTATTCACCCTAGTGTAGGGATAAGTGAAGGATATATTCATCACACTAAGGGATGGATAAGAAAAGGATCCACCATATTATAGTATTTGGTGAATAGGTTTACACTAGTTAATATAGGGAAATTTTTTTTCACTGGTTGAGGTTGGTTAAATAGGTTTTATTGGGTTTGGTTGTAAGATTATATATTACACCCTAGTATGAGGGTACCCTATGGGACTTTTTCCCTCTTAATACTAGTGTATTTCTCTATTTAGGGGTTGGGAACATGGATCTATAATATCAATAACCTTGGGGTCTTTCCCCATGTGTATGTGAACTGTGGGTGGAATGGTCTTTCATTAAGCTTTTAACTTTATAAGACTAAATTTCTCTTTTTTAGTTATATTAATTATGTTATATGACTAAAAAAGATACCATAGGATGGAAAATGAGACATGGGTGAAGGAATATTTTTGAATCTCTTCAACTTCCAGAATGTGTAAAAATTGCAAAAAAATTTGTATATTTATATGAAACTTTTGAGACCTGGGTGTATGGGAGTTGGTGGAGAATATAGGTTCATTTAATTAAAACATTATTAATGAGATGGGTGTAGTTATGCCTTCATGTAGGTGGGATATGGTGAATTTACATGGGAACATGCATATGGATCTGGGTGAACTGAACTAGGTATGAGCATATGGACCTGAGTGAATCGACATGGGAGCATGATTAAGGATTTGGGTGAAGTTTACCTGGGTGATTAGAGTGGAATTGGGTGAAAATGAATTAGGTGAAAAATACTTGTGAATCTAGTTGTGGGCACATCTTGGATTTCATTGGTACTCTATCATAAAAGTCCAACTTCATATAGATATAATTTTTATCCTGGGGGATTTTTTAGTTTCATAGTCAAATTGAAACCTATGAAATGAACTACAAACTCAGATATAGGGATCTCTAGTATAAGGTTTTTTTATGAGTCCAAAATGTTCCCAAAACATCCTCAAAACTAGGTTTTATGGTTTTGAAACCCATTTCTATGTGAAAGAGATAACATTCATGGTCGACTCCCATTTAGATGTTCTCACCCCCACATCACTATATTGGGATATTTGTTTGATGAAAATACACCTATTATCATTTGAGAATTTTTATGGAACATGGATATCCAATTTATCTCTTTTTCATGGTTTAAAATAATTCTCAACTCTCACTTGACATGCATTTTTAGAATAGGGATTGTATCATGGATTCTTTGTAAAAGTGCATGTCATACATTTTCTAGTGCCAATAGTTACCTTAAATCCTATTGTCTAATGGAGTTCCCCATTAGAAAAGAAAAAGGTATTTCTATGGTTTCAACTACTGAAATTCATCTTCTCTTATGGTAGTATATTAATCCCTAAATTCCACTTTCTTGTGGTTTTCATAGAAATATAGTGGTGGAAAATAATTCTCTTCCAAAATTTTAAACAACTACCCTAAATTTATTTTCTTCTTCCCATACTCATAGAGAGATAGCATGAAAGTGGTTTAGTGTTGAGTTAAACCAGTGGTAATAAAAAATATTTAGCTAATAAAATCTTTAAAAAATGGTTTTGGGAGGAAAGGAAATGGTTGGACCCATTATATTTTCCCTTCCTCTTTTACCATTCCATGACTATAATTTGATAAAAATTATTCCTTGTTGTGTCTTAACTTAAAATTATTATTGTTCATTTATTTTTCATGTTTGAGTATTTATGATATATAATTAAAAATCCTATATAATATTAACCATTATGTTTTATCACACCTTCAACATGTGCTTCAGGCTTTTGTTGTTGAACATGTAGAATAATATATTGTTGGATATGATGATCATGTTGGGGATAATGTAATATGAATATATTGTTATATATAATATTTTGAAGGTATCCACATGTTGATGAATAGGTGTATATTGTGGGATAGTCTCAAAAACCACTGAATAGGTTTATCATTTCTCACAATCCCTAAATGATGGACTATGAGAGTTCCTTGACTGTGTATACAAAATTTCTTTTTCCAGATATGGGTTATTGGGCCCTGATATGGTAGTAACACATATAAATATATGTATGGGTGCATATATTTACTTGATTATTGAATTTAAAAACGCACACATTGCCTCTACTTGAAGATTTAACAAACATCACATTGCAGACTTTAAGTTAAGGCTTAAAGTAGGCGTGTCATGTATGGATTCTTTCAGTATAGGAAGTTAATTACAATCATATATATTATTTTTAAAATAATATTCCATGAATTTCGTTTTCTATTATTCTTATAATCTTTATCTTAGTGTTATTTCTATATGAACTTTTTTTTATGATAGATGGTTAAGTGGTAGGTAGTGACCACTTATTGGGTAAGATATACTCAAACCCTACATGTTCCCCTATATGACACATGTAAATATTTATCTCTATGATCCAAGTAAGGGACATAAACCCAATTATGAGGGATATTTAAAATTTTATTTGAAAGCATTTGAGATGTCTCATTATGTATGGTCTATCCATAGATACTCATCGAGGTGTTTTTTATGTGACTCATCTTGATTTATTTTTAAGCCATGTTTGGATTGGTACACACACATATGGGTTTTTGTCTAATATAACACACTTTGAAAATTTTATAGATTTTTTGTACTTATTTTATACAATATATCAAATTCATATCATGAATTTCATTTAATATGATTTTATAATTCACTCACTTCTACGGTGTTACTAATTGTACTTATAATAGTATAAATGATCAACATAGTGTTTCAAAATTTTTCAATGTCCTTGTGTTTTTTATTATATTATTTATATAGGTAAAACCATATATAATAGATCTTTTATTCATCCCTATATACTTACACTATCCTCTAGTTATTGAAATGTGTGCCTAAGGTGTTTTTGAGGTGTGACTCAGACTATGTATTGGTATTCAGGAAATAATAATCGTAAGTTTGTTTTCATATGATTAAAATATTTTACATGAAATGGTATTAGGTATCTTATGCATGATAATAATTTTGAGATATATTCATATTATTTAATATTATTATTTTAGGTAAACAACAAAAAATATGAGTTATGTAAGGTGTTACTCATTAATATGTTTTGAATATGTTAATTTGGTTTAAAGAATTAGGGTTTATAACAACCTTGCTTTTTATTACACACATAAACATGATTTATTACATAAAACATTCACTTGAAACAACATGGAATATCAAGAGGTCTAGTGTCTTTAGGGATTAGGAACATTACATAATGACTTAAAAGATGAAACACAACATCATTATTGAAAAATTCCTTTACATGACCACTACATTCCCTCGTACTTAGCGTTTCATGAGGTAACCTGAGGACATGCATAAGAAAAGGGTGAGCTATAAAGTCCAGTAAGGGAGTAAACAAGGAATACCATGAAGAATAAAATACATTTTAGGCAATATTCATATCGACACAGCATAAAAGAAACATGAACATAAATGCATTATATAGCATGATTATCATAACATGGAAATATGGCTACAACACTTAAAATGGTATTAGCATAAGCCAAGGCTCATTGCACATGGACCATGAGTAAACCATCATTGAACTTAAATTAGCATTAGTAAACCCTAATTGAACATGAATTATCATGAGTAAACCCTCATTTCACTTGACGTATCATGATACTAATCTTTACCCAATGCATTGGAGCGCTATTTGGGCACACCCTTCTTAATCATTTCATTTCAGGAATAAGCACGACCCATTGATCATATAACATGGATTCATTAAACATCATCATTTATTCTACGATAAAGGAATGTATAATTCATACATGAAACTATATAATCAATAATTAGATGTTCATAACGGTGAATACCCTTGATAGAGAAATTTGCATGGTATTCACTATACCATGACCATGACTTGGAAAATCACGGTGCAATTTCAGCAGCATAACAGCGTGACATAAGAATTTATAAAAATGGTTGATGAGAGAGAAATGGATGTATCATAATATTTAAATTAAATGAAAATTAATGTGTTCATATAGATACACGTCCCAACATATGTAATGGGATAATAAAGAATTTCTTGAATGTGAATGAGGAGAGAGAAATTCCTTATGGAATTTCAGCATGGTAACAAGTATGCATGGTAGGAATTAATGAGAGAGAAAGGGGTCTCTAATCATTTAAAACATAAGGGGGAGAATATAAGGGAGGTGAAAAATCATACCTCAACATTTATAATTGAAATTAATAGGGTATTACAATATAAAGAAACATGGATAAAAATAAGAAAGGAAAGAATCCCTTACAAAAATTTGGCATGTTAACGGGTGTACATGGAAGACATTAATGAGATAGAAAGAGGTATACCGTCATTCAAACAGAAATAGGGAAGTATGGGGGATGTGAAAAATTATACCCCAACATTTATAATTGAAAATAAAAGGGCATAACACTATTAAGAAACTTGGATAAAATGAGAAAGGAAGGAATATCTTACTTGGAAGTGTGATCCCAAAGGCTTGAGAGAGGCTTGAGAGAGGCTTGAGAGAAGATTCTTGGTAGATTGGGGCACCTTTTGATTATTATAGAGAGATGAGATAAGAGTTTGGACGAATTATTAAGGCTTTGAGTGAAGAGGAAGTGGGAGCTTGGGTGGGTTTATATAGGAAAACGGAAGGAATTCTTTATTATTTAGGTTTTAGACCCTACACATTAAACTAACCAAAACAACAAACCAACCCAGGGTTTTTGCCCATGGTTTTTTCCAAAGGGGATTGGAAAAAAAAATTATGAGGGAAATGGAAGAACTTCTTAAAATATTAGGGTTTCTTATATGGAGGTGAGTCACACTCTCAAGGAAATAATTTTAAAAAGATAAAATGTTTTATAAGTCTTGGAGGGTGCACTAAAGCTTTGTAAAATAAATAAAACAAATTTATATCACATTATTTTAATTTTAAAACATATATTGGTCGAAGATAATGTTTATTGTATTTTATTACATCACTATTGGGTCATTATGATGTCATAAAACAAATTATATAATTAAACGGTATTTAATTTTTACCCAAAAATTTGAATGTCTTAGAAAATTATGAAAAATTCACTGTTGGATAATTTCAATGTCCTGATTCCAAAAATAATATTCATTTTATCTAAATATTTTTCTAAATATGTGAATTATTTACTTTTAAAATAAAAGCCGACATTTATAAAAAATTCATGGGTTTTGACAAAAAATGGCTTTCAAACCTTAATAAAAAACACAATTTTATTCATAAAAAATTATATGATCATTTATATCTAATAAAAATAAATTTAGTAATAATATTTTATTAAAATATTATTTAATTCAAAAATCCATTAATTCATCAAAATAGATTTCTTAATTGAATATTTACTAAAAAAAATACTATTTTCAGTTTAAAAACTATTTACAAAGTAATAATAAAAAAATGAATGTATATTCTTTATTATATAAAAAAAATGAACAAAATCATAGTGCTAAGGTCTTGTTATATAACCCTTTATAACACCTGCATAAGAGCGAAGTGTAAGGTGTGAGATGGTGACGGACTCTTGGGGTGGCTCGGATAACATCGCTTGGGTGGTAATCTCTATCAACTTCTACTTCTCCCGTAGGTGGCTCTGTTCAAGCTTAACATGTTGAATATAGAATTGGGCTTGGTCAAGAGTGAATCCCAATGACGCCGCCTACTTTCCAAGCTCCAACATATGGGATTCTTATGGGGTAAGTATACTGGATGAGGCCATCACTTCTTTTTTCTGAGTAATTTAGATTTTTTAAAGCCCTATATTTATAATAATCATGTGATCACTATTGAATGACTATATTAGCAATGGTCACAATTATTAATGGTATTTTGAAATCAAAAAACATAAAACCAAGGATGTGCATATTTTATACATAACCATTTTTCTTAATAAGAAATTTAATTAGTTCAAGAGAAATTTTCATTGATAGAAGTTTGGGTCGTTACAATCTTCCCACCTTAAAAAATTTTTCCCTTGAAATTTCCTTTTCCCACACTAAAATAGATGCAGGTAACTCTACTTTGTCACTTCCTCTGATTCCCACGTTGCTTCTTTAAACTTGTGGTTTCACCACAATACCATGACGAGGGGAATTGTCTTATTTCTTATAACTTTTTCTCTATGATCTAAGATCTTCCCCGATTTCTCTTCATAGAAGAGGTAAATATCCAATGTTACCACCTCTGGATTGAGTACATGTGATGGATCAGGTATGTACTTCCTCAAGAGTGATATATGAAATATATCATGTACTTGAGATAGGTTCGGTGGGAGTGCTAGTCGATAGACCACTACTCTAATGCGATCAAGGATCTCAAAAAGTACAATGTACCTTGGAATATGCTTTTACTTCTTACCAAACCTCATAACTCTCTGCCACGATGATATACAAAGGAATATCATGTCTCTAACATCAAACTATAGGTCTCATCGATGATTATCAGTATAACTCTTTTGAAAGCACTGAGTATTTTTAATGTGCTACTGGATGGTCTTAACCTTCTCCACCAATTCTTCGACCATTTTCAGACCTAGGAGTTTTCTCTCCCCAACTTCATCCAAACATGCTGGTGTTATGAACCTCTTCCCATATAGGGCATCATAAGGAGACATTTGGATTCTTTTGTAGAAACTATTATTTTATGAGAACTCAACAAGAGGAAGATGTTGATCCCATCCTCCTTTGAAGTTCATTGAGCATGCTATCAACATTTCCACAAGTGTTTAAATAGTCCACTCAGATTGGACATCAGTTTAAGGATGATAAGTCATACTGAAGTTTATATCAATAACTAGAGCATGTTGATGGATCTTCCAAAACATAGAGGTGAATCTTGGATCTCGGTCAGATACAATAGATAGTGGTACTCCATGAAGCCTTACCATGTATCTGATGTATATCCATGCCAGTTGATCTAGTGAGAAATCCTCTTTAATAACAATTAAGTGTACAATCTTTTTAAGATGATCCAAAACAACATAGATAGAATGGTTTCCTTTGGATGTGTTCGGAAGTCCGGTGACAAAGTCGGTGGTGATGTTCTCCCATTTCAATACTGGTATGGGTAATGGTTGCATCATTCCCTTATAATTCTGCCTATCAGACTTCTTATGTTGACATACCAGGCACTTTGATGTATACTCAGCGATCTCCTTCTTCATGTTATACCACCAATAATTCTCTTGAATATCTCGATACATTTTGTGTTTCCTGGGTGAATGGAGAAATTCGAACTATGTGCATCATCCAAAAGTTCCTTCTTTAACTCCAGATTCGATGGAATGCATAGTCTTGACCCAAATATCACAATTCCTTCTTCATTGACATTAAACTCCAAGGATTTTCCTTTTCTGATTGTTTTCACCTTCTTCTGAATTCCCACATCTTCCTTTTGAGCATCCTTTAACATTTCCAAAAGAGATGGTTGAATAATAATTTGTAAAAGGATTGATGATGTTACATTATTTATGATTCCCATGTTTATCTTTATCAAGTATAAGAAGATTGGATCCTTTTCAATTATCATTAATGATAGAATCACTGAGTCCTTTCTACTTAGAGCATCTGCCACCTTGTTTTCTTTCCTAGGGTGGTAATGGATTGAGCAGTCATTGTTGTTGATTATCTCTAACCATATTCACCTGAACATGTTTAAATCTTTATGTGTGAATATATACTTGAGGATTTTGTGGTCCGTATATATTTCACACTTCTCCCCAAAGAGGTAATGATGCCAAAATTTCAATGCAAAAATCACAACCGCCAACTCTAGATCATGAGTGGGACTGCCTAGAGGCATATACAATGACTTTTTCCTTTTTTCCTCAAATCCCCTCAAAGGGAGCCTTATAAAAATTTCAAGAATAACATTCCCACAATCTTCAACATGTGATACAACACTTATAGAAGTTCTTTTACCAAATGATGTAATATCATTTCTACTAGGGACTCAATGTTCTTAGAAAATATAAAAGACATACTAATAGGACATGAATTGAAATACATTACGACATATACTACATTGAAGTAGTGGTTACATGTAATTCATTCATAATTACCCATCTTAGCATAGTAATTCCCATTCTCCCTTGATCATGTAGATTTTTGATGCTCATCATGCTTCTTAGCACTTGTAACAGAGCATCATCTTGGATAATGCCCGACTTCTCCACATTTATGACATATAAATTTTTAGGATGACTTAGATGGATATTTGTTTCCATCCATAACATTATCCATTATTTCATTCGAATTGGATACTTTGTGCTCTTCCTTTCCACATATAAAGCATCTCCTAGCCCTTTTGGGACATTTCCCTTGGTGCCTCTTTCCACATTTGTTGCAGGAAGGAAATTTGGTCTTCTTTCCCTTATCGCCTTTATCAGATGGAATTTCATGATATGTCATCTTCCTCTTCCTTGATGTCACTTGGCATTCAAAAAATTACCAATTGTTAATCGTTATTTTTGATAACTGGTTTGGAATAATCCTGATATGTCCTACTTGAGATCCTATTTTATTGGGAATCTCACTGGGACATTCATCACGTTTCCCTTCAGATCAGTTCCTAGACATATTCCTCGTATTACCAGCCATTTGCTGGAATAAAATGAATGTTAGGGGTGACACATAAAGGGTAAACCAAGGACAAAAAAAGATGACTTATAAATAAATTTTATTTCATTATCTTATGAATCTATAGGCTTCAATCTATATTATCCATGATTTACTTCCCAACATTTTTTCTTAGGAGATTTTTTTTATTCCCTTAACAATGGTTCGTACTAAGTTTATGAATTTAACAAAGCATATCCTCGGGGAGTTTCGTAACCAAGAGTGCAGCAAGACACGTTGTCGTGTACCAGGATACCCCAGGTCAAGCCTGAAACTCCTTGTCAGAGTTTTCACTCCTAGGTACATTTGTGACAGAGCCACCTCTACCTACACATATCTATACAGGGACTTATTTTCTTGATAATCCACTTACTCAATAATCAACAAAAATTTGGGATGTTTTTATTATACTTAGTCTTTCCCTAAGGCTTTCACTAGGTTTTTCTAATCTTAATCCCAAAAATAGCTAAACATATCATCTTATACCAACTATAACAACCCTTATTTTTATTACACACATAAACATGATTTATTACATAAACTCTTAACTTGATACAACATGGAAGATAGGGAGTTCTAGTGTATTTGGGTCTTAGGAACATTATATTACAACTTAAAACATGAAACACGACATCTTTATTAAAAACTTCCTTTACATGACCCCTACATTCCCTAATACTTAGCATTGCATGGGGTAACCTAAGGACATGCATAAGAAAATGGAGAGATATAAAGCCTATTAAGGGAGTAAAAAAATCATAACATGAATAATACAATACATGTTAGGCAATATACATATCAATGGAGAATAAAAGAAACATGAACATAAAGGCATGATATAGAATGATTATCATAACATGGAAATGTGGCAACAACACTTAACATGGTATTAGAATGATCCAAGGCTCATTGAAAATGGATCATGAGTAAACCCTCATTTAACTTTAATTATAATGAGTAAACCCTCATTGCACTTGACATATCATGATACTGATCTTTACCCAATACATTGGAGCGCTATCAGGGCGCACCCTTCTAATCATTTCATTTCATGCATAAGTGTGCCACATGAATCAAATGACATGGATTCATTAAAAATAATAATTTATTCCACAATAAAAGAATGTGGATGTCATAAATGAGACTATATAATCAATAAGTAAATGTGAATAAAGGTGAATACCCTTGATAGATAAATGGTCATGGTATTCACTATTCAATGACTTTGGCATGGAAAATTCACGGTGTAATTTCGGCAGCATAACGGCGTGACCTAAGAATTAATAAAAATGGTTGATGAAAGATAAAGGGATGCCTCATCATATGTACATGAAATTGACAGTAAGGGGGTCATATAGATACATGTACCAATATTTTTAATGGAATACAAAAGTATTTCTGGAATTTAAATGAGGAGAAAGAAATTCCTTACAGAATTTCAGCATGGTAACGAGTGTACATGAGAGGCATTAATAAGAGAGAAAGGGGTATCTCATCATTTCAAACATAGTTAGGGGAATATAAGGGAGGTTCGAAATCATACCCCAACATTTGTAATTTAAAGTAAAAGGGTATTACAATATAAAGAAACTTGGATAAAAATAAGAAAGGAAGGAATTCTGTACAAAAATTCAGCATGGTAACAGGTGTACACGGAAGAAATTAATGAGATAGAAAGATGTATCTCATCATTAAAAAATAAATAGATAAGTATGGGGGATGTTTGAAATTATACCCCCATATTTATAATTGGAAATAAAATGGAATAACAATATTAATAAACATAGATAAAATGAGAAAGGAAGTAATCCCTTACTTGGAAGTGTGATCCCAAAGGCTTGGGAGAAGCTTGAGAGAGGATTATTGGGAGATTTTGGTGCCTTAGGAGGATTATAGAGAGATTAGGGAAGAGGTTGGACTAACTCCAAATGCTTTGAGTGAAGAGGAAGTGGGAGCTTTGGTGGATTTATATAGGAAAAGGGAAGGAACTCTTTATTATTTAGGTTTTGGACCCTCCACATTAAACTAACCAAAACCACAAACCATCCTATGGTTTTTCCCATGGTTTTAGAAAAAAGGGGAGTGGAGAAAATATTTTATAAGGCCCATGGCCTAATATCTTAAAATATTAGTCTTGATTATGTGGTGGTGAGTCACACTCTCAAGGAAATCATTTTAAAAAGATAAAATGTTTTATAAGTCTTAGAGGGTCCACTAAAGCTTTGTAAAATAAATCAAACAAAATTAAATTACATTATTTTAATGGTAAAACATATTATTTTAAAACAAAATGTTTACAGTATTTTATTACATAACTATTGTGTCATTATGATGTCATAAAACAAATTATATAATTAAATGGTGTTTTATTTGTACCCAAAAATTAGGATGTCTCAGAAAATTATGAAAAATTCACCATCGGATAATTTTAATGTCCTAATTACAAAAATAATATTCATTTTATTTAAATAATTTTCTTAATATATGAATTTTTACTTTTAAAATAAAAACCGACAATTATCGAAAATTCATCGGTATTGACAAAAAACGGCTTTCAAACCGTAATAAAAATCATAATTGTATTCATAAAAATTATACGATCATTTATATATAATAAAAATTAATTCAGTAATAATATTTTATTAAAATAATATTTTATTCAAAAATCCATTAATTCATCAAAATAGATTTCTTAATTGAATATTAACTAAAAATATCATTTTCACTTTAAAAACTATTTACAAAGTAATAATAATAAAATGAATGTATATTTTTTATTATATAAAAAATAATGCACATAATCATAGTACTAAGGTCTTGTTAAATAACCCTTTATAAAACCCGCAAAAGACCGAAGGGTAAGGTGTGATGGTGATAAACTCTTGGCGTGGCTCAGATAACATCGCTCGGGTGGTAATCTCTATCAACTTCCACTTTTTCCGTAGGCGGTTTCATTTGATCTTAATGTGTTGAAGATACACTTGGGCTTGGTCAAGAGTGAAGCCCAATGACACCACCGCATTTCCAAGCTCTGAAAAATGGGCTTCGCACGAGGAAAGTCTACTGGATGTGGCCGTGGATTCCTTTTTCTGAGTAAATTAGATTTGTTAAAGCCCTATATTTATATTAATCATGTGATAACTGTTCAATAGATATATTAGAAATGGTCACAATTATTAATGGTATTTTAAAATCCAAAAAACATAAAACCAAGGAAGTGCATATGTTGTATATAACCATTTTGAAAAACAATACATTTAATTAGATCAAGATGAATTTGCAATGATTGAAGTTTGCGTCGTTATACGGTTCAAAATCTAAATCATTACAATCACGCATACATATATATATTACTTGAGATAGAAATATTTCATGATATTCAATAGTTACATATGACATGCATAATATATATATATATATATATATATATATATATAATTAGATACTTAAAGAAAACCCTTGAAAATTACTCTGTGTTATATTCCTTCTAAATAGAATAAATTTCAAGGCCTTAATTATAAAAATGGGTATATTAATGCTAAATATTGGTGGTAAGGGATTGTATAATCTATGTAATTTATGATGCGACTAACCCTAATATTTATGAAACCATGTATCAATGTGACATTTGAGTTACATTTATCAACGAAACCTTAATATTTAGGATACAGGAGGGATACAATTGAGTTTATCCATATGATGGATTTGGTAAAAGTGTTTTCCACTCAAATATCTAAAAACAATATGCAATATGATTAGATTAATGATTTATCCAAATAGTTAATTTTTTATAGGAACACTAAAGTGGATTTAAAAGTTTGAAAAATATAAATCGTGTCTAGCTAATAGATATGATTTATGATGTCATCATTTTAGTGTTAATACATTCAATAAACATTTTTTTGAATTGATATAAAACATGATACTTATGTAATAAATATGTCTCATTATAGATAATGTAATACATCCATAATATCATTTTAAGATATTTTATTGGATAGAACTATAGTTTAATAGATTGAAATCTAAGTTTGAGAAGTATTATTATGAAGAAAAATTTTCATTATATTGATGTGAATTCTATACAAATTAATATCTCTAATTTTTAATCTTGGGAATCAGATATTTGGGATTAATTAAACATTTTTTTAATGTCGCTAAACTCATAAATAAGATATAATTGATTAAAGTAAAAGTAGATTTATGTTTTGGAAATGCGGTGAGAGTTTCTATATATAAAGTACACACTTTTGATCTAATTCTACCAAGAGGATTAGTTATAGAGGTAAAAATTTCCATTATATTACATCCTTAAAAAATTGATTTTTGTATTTTACTTGGGAAATAATGGATTTTTTTCATTAATAATAACCATATTTTTTCTATGTATATGAATTAAATGTTTTATATCTTTGAAAATACTTTAAATGGTTTATGAATTCTATGTATAGATAATCCATCGATAATATCCAATATAAGAAGGTCAAGGTATTTTATATTAACACAATATATATTTTGAATTATTTCCTTGTGTTTATAAATGATAAAATCATTCAAACAATCCAAAAATATGGATTTTTAAAATCATTCAATTATTAATCATTTAATAAACACAGATTTTATTTACTAGTAAATAAGACCAAATACGTTTTTGTAAAAAATTTGATAGGGATATTAGTCTACTGGAACTTATACATAGTGATGTATATGGACCAATGGGTACTTAATATAGTTGTAGGAAATGGTAATTTGTAAAAATTACTGATAGATTCATTTGGTATGGTTTTGGGATTCTTATGAGACACAATATTTTAACCTTTGAAAAGTACAAGGGGTTCAAAAATGTTGTATAAAATAAAATAGGTAAAAGTATTAACTCTGATTAGGTCAGAGTGGTGAATACTTGATCCATGATTATTCATATCATCTAATAGATTGTGACATTGTTTTATAACTCAATCCTCATATAACACAATAGTAGAATGGTGTGTATGATTTGATGAATCATAACTTGATGGAAATGATTCTGTTAATGATTAGTTGATATAAGTTTATTATTTTATTATGGAGATATTCCCTATAAGTATAATATTTTATAATAAATCATGTTCTATCTTAGATAGTTATACATGCACCATATGGTATATGTTTTTATAGTTATCTCAATTTATCGTTTATGATTTCTTGGTGAAAAATCATGTTTATTATATGTGTTTTTTTGAAAAAATTATCCCTAAATTAAATAAATTCCTTTTTATTGGATATAATAAATAAATAATGTGTTATTATTTTTAAAATTCATTATAAGAAAACGTGTTTTTTTCCTAAATATAGTATTTTTTGTAAGAAGGATCAAATGAATCAATGATTTGTTGGTAGGAAAACTAAACAAGGGGAAGTTCAAAACTGAAAAATATAAAAAGTTCATGAGATATAATGTAAGTCGATGATATAATATTTGTTGGAATCATAACTTCCTCAGGTTACACAAGAACCATGGAGGTCTATTAGAATTCAAAAAGATCCTAATAATACATATTTCTTGTTGAAATTGATGATGAAGTATATTCATGGAGGATGCACCTACAAAAAATATGTATAGAACTGAGTTGATTCTAAGAAATAGGTTGAGGATGTGATATTTATAGTATATTTTTTCATAATAAAATTCACATGGATTGTATAGTGTCTACTATTAAATATTTTTAGGGGTAATGGGTTTAAAAAATTTATGATATTGATTATTATGATTCCATTTTAGTACTTTTGATGATAAAGTTGATTCAGGTATTTATTACTATAATAGATCATTATGATAATGAGATATATCAAATGGATGTCCAAATCAATTTAATTAATATGATTTTAGTTAAGGGAATATATATTATATAGCCTAACGGTTTTTGAGGTGAAAAATAATTTTTATAGGTATAAAAGTTACAATGATCCATTTTTGGAATGAAGAAATCTCCCCAGTGTTTGAAGATATGGTTTTATGAAGAAAACATAGAGTTTAGCTTCATCAAGTACGTGAATGATTATTTTGTATCAAATCAGATTAAAGGGAGTGTTTAATAATTATGGTGTTGTATGTAGACAACATACTTATCATTACAAATGATATTCTAACTTTAAATTCTATAAAGTTATAATTAAGAAAATTATTCTCTATTAAATTCATGGATTAAGAATCATATATCCTAGGTATGAATATATTTTGAGATAAATTAAATAGTATACTTGGAATGATTCAAAACACTGATATTGGTAATGTTATAAATAGGATTAGCATGTAGAAATCTAAGAATGGGCCATTATCAGTATTTTTAGGTTTGATTCTTATGAAGAACCACTATCCTTTTAAAGAGTTAGAAAGGATAAATATGGATGGTATTTCTTATACAACCTATAAAGGATCTATCATGTATTTTATATTGTGTACTCAACTTGATGTATCTTATGATTTGACTATAAGTAGTAGTCACCAATCTAATCCTTGTGTGAGTCAACAGATTGGTGTAATGAACATCTTTAGGTACTTTAGAATTATTAATGACCTATTATTAGACGTTAAAAGAGATTAATAGATCATTTTAAGTGGTTAAACTAACCTTTGTTTCCAGTCATAAAAATTTGATATGAAATATCAATATAATTTTAACATTTCTATTAATGGTAGAGCTAATATTTGAAATAGATTTAAAATAATCACTATGTTTTAATTGAAAATAGTGGAAGAGTACATAACAATATCATATGTTTTGAAGGATGTTATTGTTTCCTCTAGAAATGGGGATGACCTCGTTGATTTAAGGTTCAAACATTCCAAGAGGTTTCTAACGGCTTTGTTCGTAGAACCGGAAACATCCAATGATTCCATATCCATTTAGACCTACTTTCCAAAGGTAGGTACTCACTAGCTGTGAACCAATGTGGATTAAGAATTTGCATTGGTCGAGAGGATGGGAGGTCGGACTCATCACACCCTTTTGGGGGGAATTATTGTCTACTCTAGGGACCTCTTTATAGATTTAAGTTATGTTCATGAATCCTTATTACATTACCAAGTATGAAAATGAGCTTTCCTTTAGATCTGACAATCAATGATTAATATGTATGATATTTAGAGAATCTTTTATATGTATGAGAGGTTCTTCATCGATAGAGAATCATCTGTATTTGTTAAGATATTCTTAGTCAATGGTATCCTTCGATACATTATATAGAAATCTCTTGGTCATTATGATAACCATACTGGTTTTAAAGAAACTCAATGGGGCGCTTGAAGTTTATTGTCATTCCTAAGGACATGGATTATTTCATAGTTGGGATCATACCCGCAGACGGGCTACCTACGTATCCTTTGTTTTGGAAAAGGAATCAGAACCCATGTAGTTAGAGTTATGAAGTATAAGGTTTGTTCATGATTGATGGCTCAAAGAAAGATGTCATAATTACTTTTACACTTTAAGCTCACGTGAATCATACTCGGTGTGAGAAACAAGAGGTATTGGTAAAACCAGAAAATTATGCCATGAAAAATGCAATTATAAGAAATGATGTGGGGCTTATGTATGTATGACTGCCCAGATAGATGAAGATTACGATTTAATTCAGGGAAGAAACCCAGGAACAAGTTCCATAAAGGTATATGTGCTTTATAGAGATTTGGATACTCTAACTTGGGGTTTATTCTTAAGGAGGATGCCTAAATTAGGAGGGTACTTATGATTAGGTTTTACTCTTGGTAAGGAAGCCCAAATAAAAAGTAAATTACGACTAGTTAAGAGAAATTATGACTGAGGATTATTCTTAAAGAAGAGGCCCAGGTTTAAGGGAATTATGACTGGGGCTTACTCCAAAAAAGGAGGCCCAGGTTAAGGAAATTTTGATTTTGGGAACTTGGGGATTACCCCTAAGGAGGATGCCCATATTAAAAGAATTATGGTTGGAGCTTACTCCTGAAAAGGAAGCCCAAGTTAGGAGAATTTGAAAACTGGGACTTACTCTTGAAAAGGAGGCACAAGTTAGGGGACTTGAGACTTACTCCTAAGGAGGATGCCCATATTTGGGATTTTGAGATTGGGACTTACCCCTGAAAAGGAGGCATAATTTAGAGAAATTATGACTGGGGATACTTATGAAAAAGAGGCCCAGGTTAGGGAACCTCTAATATTTAAAGGATGATGTTGAATGAATGAAGTCTCTCACCTTAGTGACATGAAGATATGTAAATAACTAAGTTTGAGAGATATTCCACAGAATTCCATTCAGATAAGGAAGCCAAACCAAGAAATCATGCCATGAATGGATTTGAAGAGGGTTCTGAAGGCTTAACCTTGAAGAGTAGATTTGGATTTGAATAATATAGGTGAAATAGGCAGGAAAGGCACCCAAAAAGAGAGGGGCGTGCAAGTCCTGGGCGCGCAAGTATACTTGCGCAACATAGGGGTAGTTGCGCGACGGTCAACCCTTAGGGTAATACTTGGGAGAGACTTGGCTCAAGCCCTTAGTACTATCCCTAGAGGCTTCCATAAGAGTGGCGCACAAGTTCTGTTGAAGGTGTAAGGAAGCACGCAAGTGTGGCCATTTCCCTTAAGGGCTGGGCTATTAAGTGCGCAAGTGTTGATGAGTTTCAACACTTAGTCCTTGTTTCCCCTGTTTAGACCTTCCATTCTAGGTAAGAAATTAACTTAGAAGTGTTTGGAAGACTTCCAGAAGAGACTTGGGCGACCAGAGCTCGAATATGAGTTTTAAAATTTTTCCGTCCTGAAATGGGGGGCCCACTAGGGGTATTTATAGGCTGCTAAAGACCCTGGACGAAAATCAAATAGGGCACACAAGTCACCTGCATGACCACTATGCAGCGCGCAAGTATACTTGCACGACCATGATGAAACTTGTGCGACCCAAGTGGGAGGAAATACTTCTTCATGCCTTTGTTGATTTTTGAGGTTTCTTAAAAGGATGAATCACTTTGTATTAAGGTATTTCCATTTTTCAGTCATTAGACTTTGTGACAGAAAGGAGAATCAACAAAAGCCCCCCCTCAGAGTTGGACCCGAAAGAAATGAGGATGTGACTCTGAGGTAAAGAAGAAAACCAAGGAACATACGGCATGCACGTGTTGAGCACGCAAATGGCAGCGCGCAAAGGTGAGACGTGCAAGCTTCGGTGTGCCGAGGTGCGGCCTTTCCTATATATAGGAGGTTATTCCTTGCGCAAAGCACCGAATATGAATGCTTCCGAGCTCTTGGTGTGCAAGTTTCCCTCGCCGTGCAAGTTACTCAATTTTCTGCTGCTTCCTTTTGAGTCGCGCTGCTTTAAATTTTTACCTAAGCCAATGGGCCTAGTAAGCATAGTTTTATTTTTTCTAGGATTATTATAAATAACCCTACAAACTTTGAATCTTTTAATTGTTCAATATTACCTAAATCATACGAAATGTATGTTTAGTGATCCGGGACTTGACTTTTGTTCAGAGTTCCTGTGTCTTTTTTTGTGGGTAGTTTAAAGTCATGCCCGTCGGACATAAAAAGGCTAATGTTTAAGGTCGAAATAGCTTTGACCGAATGGATAAACATTGACTCAATTCCTTTATAATTTATCTGAAAACTTATTACCATGTTTAAGTATGAGGGAAAATATGTAAACAATGACTTAAGAAATTTTGATTCTGAGGAAAGATATGAAAAAGGGATAAAAGGAATTAGAAGAATTAGATCCCATGAATGAAGTTACCACTATTTAACAAACCTGTTAATGGGTTAAAATATGCAGGGCCACCTATGGGAATTGGCTGCACAGTCAAATAATAACATCTTTTGGCTGACAGGTCCTTTATGTAGACTACTTATGGAAGGCCACCTAAGGGCACGTGCTGCATATTCAGGAAAAAGAACTCTCATAAATTTACCTTTCTACTGCTAAAAAGCCAGTGAATGTTTATGGGGATTCAAATTTTCCAAATCATAGAGTTTTCTTTATGGAGAGAGGTACTTGAATATGGAAAAGATATTTCCAAACAGGATTGTCTAAGAACTAGATGAATGCCACTCCTACGAAGGTCTGACCCAAACATAGGGAAGGAAAATATAAACCATAGACTTGAATACTTTCAGATCATGAAAAAGTGTATGGGACAGATATGTTAAGGATGACCATTTTTTGTGGATCCCTATATGTTTTCATTAAGACAACTAAGGACAAAAGATATTCTCTTCCCAAGAATGAAGCTACCACTATTTGACAAACCCGTTAGGGGGTTGAATTATGAAGGGCTGTCTAAGGGCATCAACTTCATAGTAAAATTATAGCATCTTTTGGATGACACGTATGTTTTGTAGACTGTTTATGCAAGGCCGCCTAAGGGCACGTGCTTCATGGTCAGGAAAAATAACTCTAAAAAATTGGACATTTTGTGACCAGAAGTTAAGAAAATTGTTATGGAGATCTGGAAGTATTTAAAGTTAGGAATATGACACTTGAAAATGGGTATTATTCAATGCATGAAAGAAATACGTAGATCAAATCTAACCATAATCATGTTGTGTCTGGGTCCTGAATTGAGGTGCTGGACTTCACTATGTATCCCATAAGGATGGTAATCAACCATACATAGTTCTTGAAATGCAGTTTAATGTCATGTGGGACGAAACTATAGAAAATCTTAGTTTAGGTTCATATAACTCGGACCATTATAATGAATACACAGTGTGTGTTTTCATGGGGACTTTTTAGCCAGAGGACTGAAAGTAGAATTTGGGGTTAGGCCCAAAGACTTGGGGCTAGATTTGAGGGATGCTCGAACATTCCTACGTATCCCATAAGGGTGGGAATCAAGACGCACGTAGTTATTGAAATACCCTATATACAGATTTGGTTTGTACATATGAAGGGTGAAAAGGGGACTTTAGTGCAATGATGGTTTTACCCAAAATAAATGGTTCAGGCATTTCCATGTATGCACTTAGTCTTTGGAATATAACATGATTAAAGATCAATGTAAATAATGATTCCCTATCAGGTGAGGGTGTCAAAGAATGTTGTAGTTTATTGTCGTACCAGACAAAAGTGCGAATAGTTTAACGTTATATAGCAAGGACGATGGTGAACCAATGTAAAAAGTATTGGTTCTGGGCCTGCTTCACATATCAACATCATATGAGATGGAGGTGAACTGATGTGAAGAGATTGGTTTTGGGATTGAACCTCAGAAGGTTACCTACGTACCCAGCCTAGAAGGAAAGGATCAATGTCTGTGTAGTTCAATTAAAGAATGAATTATTGATCAATCTGTTCTTGGGGACAATGACCTAAAAAATGGTGTTGGTACTTACGCATGGTTAGCGGCCCATAGAGGGTGTTATGGTTGATGTTTACTCTAAGCTCACGTGAGTCATACTCGGTGTGAGAAACAAGAGGTAGAAACAACCTTAACGATGCACAGTTTAATGTCATGTAAGACATATGAATAGACTATGCAGTTTAAAGTCTTTTATTGAGGACTATTTTTTCTGCACAGTTTAGTGTCATGTAGCAGGAAAAAATACAGTTTAACGTCATGTAGGACAAATTAAGGGACTTTGTTCAGTTTTATGTCCTGTAGGATGAATGAGAAGTATAGTTTAACGTCATGTAGGACAAATATGGGGACACAGTTTAATGTCATGTTGGACATAAGGGTGATGTATAGTTTAGCATCCTGTAGCTAAGACGATGAGGAAAATACAGTTCAACGTCATGTTGGACGAAAGGGGGACTATACAATTTAATGTCATGCAGTAAGGACAAAAGAAGACACAAATTTAATGTCATGTTGGACGTTTAGGGACTTTTTTCACAGTTTAACGTCCTGTTAGACAATGGTGCAAATAGTTTAAGGTCATATGTATGGACGAGAGATTATGCAGTTTAACGTCTTGCTGTACGTAAGGGACTTCTGTATAGTTTAGCATCATGTAGCTAGGACGTCACAGTTTAATGTAATGTTGGACGTAAGTGCAAATAGTTTAAGGTCATATGCTTGGACTGTTGATGCTTCAGTTTAACATCTTTCTGGATGATATCATAGTTTAACGTCATGTTGGAAGAGGGTGCAGATAGTTTAAGGTCATATGCTTGGACTGTTGATGCTGCAGTTTAATGTCGGATGATAACATAGTTTAACGTCATATTGGACGGGAGTGCAAATAGTTTAAGGTCATATGATTGGACTGTTAATGCTGCTGTTTAATGTCTTACTGGACTATGGAATTTTCATTACACAAAATACTTCTTCATAAATATATCATTGGTTGGAGTAGTGACGACTTCTCCATCCATTGAGATTAAATAATAAGCTCCATTGGAGTAGACCTTATGTATTGAATAAGGTCCTTCCCATTTTGGATCCATCTTGGGAGGTTTCTTTCCTTGTATCATTAGAGTTCTAAGAACTAATACCAATTCTCCCTGAACGAATGAACGAAGATAAACTTTTTTGTTGAAAGATCGTGCTATTCGATTCTGATAGACTTCCAAGTGGTGCAGGGTTCACAACCTTTTCTCATCAAACCGTTCCAATTCATCCAATCGCTTTCGAGATTGTTCATCTGTAGATGACTGATCAAAAATGGATACTCTGAGTGAGAGTAATTGAACCTCAATTGGAAAGACTTCTTCTGTTCTATATACCAATGAATATGGAGTTGATCATGTTCTAGTGAGGGTGGTGGTTCGATATGCCCATAAAAAATGAAAGAGTTTATCAGGCCATGATTTCTTATCTTTATCCACCATCTTTTGTAGTATTTTTGAAAGAGTCTTGTTGAAAGCTTCTATGTGGCCATTGGCTGCTGCATGATATCGAGGTGAATGATTGGATTTGATGTTGTATTCTTGATACAACTTCCTCACCTCAGATGAACAGAAGTTGGTGCCATTGTTCATCAATATGGTATGAGGGACACCTAATTTGTTAATTATGTTAGACTTGATGAAGCTAACAATGCTTTTAGAACTGAATTCTTTGAGGGGTATTGCCTCTGCCCATTTGTAAAATAAGTCAGTAGCAGTAAGAACGTACTTAAACTTATTAGATGTAGCCGAAGGATAAGGTCCCACTACATCCATTCCCCATGTGGAAAATAGCCACGAGTATTTAGCTGTATGAAACAACTCTGGGGGGTTGATGAATGAAGTTGACATGTACTTGGCCAGAATGACACTTATTTGTGAAATCAACACAAACTTGTATCATTGAAGACCAAAAGTATCTAAGACTTCAAATTTGATCAGATAGTCTATTTCAAGACTGGTGGGCACCACAGACTCCTGCATGTACTTCTTTCATGATAGCTATTGTCTCTTCGTCATCAATGCATCTGAAGAGAATTCCATCAAAACCTCTTTTGTAGAGAATTTTTCCTAGGTGATCAGGGCTGTCATAAAGAGTAAAATTGACCACACATCTCTAGACTTGTTCTTTCCCAGCTCTATTAGGTGGAAGTGTTCCATTTTGAAAGTATTCCCTGATAGGTGTCATCCATCCTATAGTATGATTATATGGTTTAGTAATGGGACTAATTTCATTGATTTCCTCTATTATGATTTGAACATAAGGTGAAATTGTACGGCGGTGGGTTATAATGATGGTTGTCTCATCCCGATTTGGATCTGCCAGAGCTGTGGCTCAATTAGTCAGTGCATCAGCTTGGGAATTTTGTGATCTCGGGACATAAGAAAATGTCAGTTCTGAAGGAAATTATGCCATTAACTCTCTGACGTAATCATACAAATGGATTAGTTCTTCTCTTCTGATTGCATAATCCTCATTGACTTGTTTGATTACCAGGTCTGAATCACCTTTCACCTTTAAGTGATTCACTTGTGCTTGAAGTGCCAACTCCAATCCTACGATAAGATCTTGGTATTCTGCTTAATTATTTGTACCACCTCCCTACAATGAGAAGGAATAATGTAGTACTTCCTTTTCCAGAGAAATGAGTACAATTCCTAACCCAACTTTGTTGAATTTAGGATCTTCCATTTTCTTCCCTGTTGGACTTATGGAAGCACCATCAAAGTACATTTCCCATGTTTGAAGACTATCTTGTATAGAAAAGACTTCCTCATCAGGAAGTTCAATATCTGAAGATGTATCTTCTTCTAAAGGATGTTTAGTAAGGAAATAAGCCAGATCTTGTCCCTTTATTGCCTTTTGAGACACATATTGAATATCAAATTGCTGCAAAATAACTGCCCACCTTGCCAGACGTTCTATAAGAATTGGACGATTAAGGATGAATTTGAGTGGGTTATTGAGAGATACCAATTGGAACTCGTGATGTTGCAAGTAGTGTCTCAACTTCAAAACTGTAAAGATTAATGCTAGGCAACACATCTCAATATTTAAATATCAGGTTTCTACTTCAAGCATAGTCTGATTGAGATAGTAGGGGCTATTTTCCTTCCCAGCATCATTCTTCTGAAAAAGAAAGGCACCAAATGATCACTCTAGAGATGTCACATGGAGGATAAGTGGTCTTCCTTCAATAGGTGGCATTAATACCAGTGTACTCAAGAGATATTTCTTGAGAATATCGAATTCTTCTTAAACTTCTTCAGTCCACTGGTAAGTGACTCCCTTCTTCATCAATTTAGTGAAGGGTAAACTTTTGCCTACTAAATTGGAGATGAATCACCGCATATAGGCTAAGTGTACTTGAAGTCATCTCAATTATTTCAAATTCAGAGGAGGTGACATACCAAGGAATGACTTGGTCTTCTCAGGATCGACTTCGATACCACGATGGCGTACAACAAAGCCAAGAAATTTTCCTAAGGCTACCCCAAAAGAACATTTTAAGGGGTTCATCTTCAAATTATGTGGTCGAAGTTTGTGGAATATGATTTCCAAATCAGCCAAGTGATTAGAATGTTGTTTGGATTTAACCACCAGATTGTCCACATAACATTCAACAAACTTCCCTATAAAGGGTTTGAAGATACGATGCATGGCACGCTGATATGTTGCGCCTGCATTATTCAGGCCAAAGGGCATTAACCGATAGAAAAACACACCCTGAGGGGTTCTAAAAGCTGTAGATTCCTCATCTTCTAGAGCCATTCAGATTTGATTATATCCTGAATATCCATCCATGAAGAAAAGTGCTTCATAGACAGCTGTTTCATCAATTAAGATTTCTGTAATTGGAAATGGAAAATCATCCTTAGGACAATGTCGATTAAGATCTCCGAAATCAATGCAAACTCTAATTTGTATGTTCTTATTTTTCATAGGGACAATATTATCCAACCATTTGGGATATTGAAATTCTATGAAAAAGTTAGCTTTGACAAGCTTATCCACTTCAGCCTCAATTTTGGATGAATAGGTTGGGTGTGATCTTCTGGCGGCTTGTTTGAATCCTCGATGTTCTTCTGGAAAACCCAACGATGAGTGAAAACCTCAGGATCAAGCCCTGTCATATTTTTATAGTTCCAAGCAAATATATCTTGATTTTTCTTTAAAAAGGAAATATAAATATCTTTCTCTTCAGGAGTCATGGCCGCACTAATTAAATTGGGGCGTGAATCTTCTTTTGTACCAGGATTTAATTCTCTGAGTTCATCCACGATGGTAGAGATTCCCTCTTCAAATGCTGGAGGAGCATCCCTAATATCTTCCTCTTCTTCTTCAACATGTGTTATTTCTTCAGTTTCTACTTGCATAGTAGATGATGAAGTAGAATTTCTATAATCAGAAGAAATGTTAAAATTTGAACATCTTGAAGAAGAAGATTCATTTTCCAACCCGATTGATGATGAAGGGTCTTCCTTGGGTAATATAGAGGAGATAATGGATTGAGAATCGACATCATCATTCACATAAGACATTGCTATAACTTCTTCTGGCCTGATTGGTGAAGTATAGACTTGCTGGATTTCAGCGGATGAAATGAAGACATCTCTATTTGAGATTTCATCATTGCTTGGTGGATCACCACTTTCTCCCATGTTGTCTAGTTTGATTGCCATAATTGGCATTATGGAAGTTTCCATAAGAGTATTTTGATTTGGGTCTATCCTGTCAATTTGACTGATAGGCAATACATAATCTATACTCACATGTGTGAATGAGTTTACTGGAATCTTTTCCAAACCATATGGAGCATTAACTTTGGTAATATCCCTTGTTGTGGATTTCTCCTTTCCCTTCATGTGATAGAATTCCACCTCAATGTATTGAGATTCAAATGTCATGAATGAGGACTTATCACCATACAATGTTCCAATTTGACCATCAAAACAATATTTGAGACATTTATGGTATGATGAAGGGATAGTCACATATTGATGTAGCCAGGGTCTACCAAGAAAGATGTTGAAGGCTGAGTCTTGATCAAAAACCATGAAATCTGAATTGGATACAAGATCTCTAAACTAAGTTCTGAGTGTCATCTCGTCCAGTGGTTCTTGTTCATTTTTATCATATCCTTGTAACATTAAAGTAGAAGGAGATAAATCATATTCTGTGAGGCCTAATCGACGAAGTGTATGAATGGGGATGTGGTTGACTCTTGAACCATTATCAATGAAGACTCTTGAGACATATACACCATTGAAATTGATAGATAAGTACAAAGGTCTAATATGTCCATGCATGAAATCATATTCATCGTCATCTGTGAAAGATATCACTGCATGGCATTCTGCAGGATTATTCTCAACATGGTAGGCCTCAGTCGCAACAATTTCAGTTTCAAACTCCAGAGGACTTGAAAAATCCTCGATGAGTGCCTCCCGAAGATCCTTTGATAAATTCAAGGCATCTAGAATTGATAACTTGGCCGGTACTTGGGCCAAGTGTTTCAATACATCATACTTTTTATCCAAAGGTCTGCGTTTCTCAACAGGAACATGTGGTTTCACAGGTGCCTTAGAAGTTGATGATTTGGAATTTGATGCATCTTGTACCGAGATAGGAGTTGGTAACACTCTTGACTTTGTAAGATTATACCGATTATGTCTATTTACTTATTGAGAGGAAGAAGTTGGAACCTCCAACTGATCTTCCAGAATAACTGTTCCAAGACTGAATCTTCCTTGTGTAGAAGAACTTGCTTGTTCTTCTTGAGCTCGTTGAAGGGCTATGCCATGAGTTTCTGTAACATACACAGTTCTAGCAGGGGTAGAATTGGAATATTGGCCTCTAAAAGATCCACGTCTTCCCTTGTACCCTGAGCCTCAGGAACTCCCTCTGATTCCTCTATTTGATACAAGGAATTTAGGCTCATCAGAATCGAAACTGCGACTGGAATATGGATCTGTTAAGTGAATCATGTTAACAGAACCAAAGATCAACTCTTCATTTGATGAAGACTATTCTTGATTATCCAATATAGGCTGTGTCGTTTGGCGGGGCGGAGCCCGTGGCTTCAAGCAGATGGCATAAAATCTACGAGAGTCAAAGACAATTTGGGCTTTGACACTATCTCATCTTTTTTTGATTGTTCCTCTTTCTTTGAATTATGCTGTTTCTTTGAGGATTTTCACTCTGATGAAGTGCGTTTTGCTATGGCATTCATTGCAGAAGACACAATTGGTTTCTTCAATTGCGTTAGAAAAATAGCATGAGTTCGGTTAATCATTTTTCTGACCATCCAGTCATCATATTTTTGTGCATTTTTATTCTTGACTTCTTTCCACTTGCTCTATTACTTTGGATTCGTAACAGTTACACATGATACCTGAGCTGAAGAACCTTTCAACTTGACTTTTCCCGAGTACACAATTTTTTTTAGGAGTTATTTGAAGACAAAACACTCCTGAATGGGATGCCCCAACATCTGATGAAATGGGAAATAGTTGGGATGGTCTTTATCTACTTCCTTGTTCGACCTTTTGGGCTTTGGAAATTGAACCAAATTATTTTCCAGAGCCGAAATGAAGTAACCCGGAACTTGTTCATTTCAGAAAGAGTAAATTTATCTCTTTAAATCCTCAAATTGTTTTTGTCTTTGATCTCTTTGATCATTATGAAGAAACAACCTCTGTTGTTGATTCTCAAGAGGCAGAGACCTTCGAGAAGATGAAGGTCATGAAGTAGAAGCAGGTACAGGTGATTGTTTAAGCATAACTGTAGCATTCTTTGCTTTACCCATTCTCCTTCCTGGAGCTGATGGAATTACATGAGCTTTATCCTTAGTCTTTATAAGAGAGTCTTCAATCTGTTGAGAAATTGAAGTAAGTTCTTGAAACCCTCCTGTGTATTTCACAAGGATCATCGGTGTGCGCAACTCATCACGCAAATTTTCCACACAGATTAGGAACAATTCTTCTTGAGGGAGTGCTAACCTCAGGGAATAGGTTAATCCCTTCCAGCAAGAAATGAAATCTGAAACCCTTTCATTCTCCCTTTGCTTACAATTTTTAAGTTAAAAAACTTTTGTCTTTGGAAAAGTTGAGCTAAATTGAAGAAGGAATTGCTGACGAAGATCCTCCCACCCAGTAATTGACCAGGATTGCAAGCTTGAATACCAGACAAAAGCAGGACCTTGTAATGACTGTACAAAACACCTGAGCTTAACTTATTCTTGTTGCTGAGGGGTTCCCATCATAGGATCGCAACAAGAAACAAATTGTGTTAAGTTTTTCTCTGGGTCTCCCAAAGCATTAAATATTGGGAATGTGGTAATTGAAAAATTTGATGGGGGAGGAATTACGTCTACCCATTCAGGGTAAGCTCTTTTCTACAGTTGAACTGGTGCACGCTTTCCTTCCATAGCTTCCAACCGTGCTGTTAATGATTCAATGGTAGTCATTAACTTATTAGAAACATCTGGTTGAGATTGGACCCGTGGAGGTGCAATAACTGGAGCTTGGATAGGTGTGGCGACTGGTACCGCAACTGAGGATAACACCACCGGTTGTTGTTGCGCCTGACCCATAGGATTAAACCTATGAGGGTGTACTGGTAAAAGAGGATACTCTTGATCCATCTCAGTAAATTCCATAAATTACTTTGGTTGACTAACTCCATCACGCTTAGGAGGAAGACTACTTTGAAGTAGTTCTGCATTCAACCTCCTTAATTCCTTCATTTCCGCTTCATGTTGTGCAAATCGTTGCTCTAATGAGAGCAATTGGCCTTCTAAAGAGGAAGGTTATGTAACCTGATTCTTTCCTTTGCCCTGATTGGACACCTTTCAGAGAGGGGGAAGTGGGTTACTTGAAGGATTACCTAGATTCTGAGAAGTCCTTTGATTTCGTGTACGCACACCTTCTTCATTTGTGTCTGTGCGTACAACCTCTTGAGAAGGAGATTCCTCATCTGATCCCTCTGAGTGAGCCTCATATGGGGGATCAAAAACACCGGAATTGATTACATTGAATGATGCATAACACATTTCATCTCTTTTATCAGAATTTCTGTGATATTACCTTCTTCAATGTCCTTGTTGAGACACTGCCTTTTGTTGATTTGATCCCTCAGGAAATTCTTGACGAACCGTAATGTGGAGGGAATATCCTGATAATTTGGCTCTTCCTTCCACTTGGGGCTTCTTCCCTAATTGAGAGAAGACTGCCTTTCTCTGAGGAAGAGATTGAGGATTTGAAAAAGTCCGCAGTCCGGTGGGCTGGGGATGTTCCTGCTGTTTCTTCTCAACTCCTCAAACCCTATTTGTTGATTCTGAGGGTTGGGTTAAAAGAGTCCCCAGTCTGGAAAGCTGGGGTGGCTCTTGAGTTTCTATATCTGAGACCTTCTTAAAAGATCTCCTGGTCTTATGGACTTTAGTCCGGAAATTGGCTGGATGCATTAACCTGCATCCACTCTTATCACCCAGCTCAAAAGATGGTTGGATGATTTCTGACACTTCTGTCACTTGATGATGTGATTTCTCCAAACGAGAGGCCTATTCAATATTCTAGTTTTCTTGATGCAAGAGTAACTCAAAAACTTGTTCTCTATATGCCAGATTTTGAGAAGAACTAGTTGAGGCCTATTCTTGAGTGAGCCTTTGATTACAAACAAAGCCAATTGGCTGGGCCGACCATGGTAAATAACATTGCATGAGACCATTTTTGGCGGGCTTCACTGAATGGAGAGTACAATGAAATGTATTTATCCATGGATACCTCATCCCCTGATATGAATACTAGATGAGCCATTGGAAATTAACTGGAAAAACCTTGTTAGTGTGCCATGTAATGAACACCGAAGGGCTCTCTACTGCTTTTCAGTCTTCAGATATCGAGAAACTGAGAGAGATGCCAAGTCAATTTGGCGTTGTAACCCTTATACTATCTTGAAATGATTTTCATATTCATCATAAGATTATATTTTATTTTTCAACTGACAAAGATTTTTCCATTTGTTGAGATGAATATCGTGAATTCCATCTTCCGTCAACATCTCTGGAATGTCATACTGAGAATCATCCAAAGGCCAAAACATAACTGGCACTTCACCTTTTGCCAATTATTTTCTCATATTTAGTACTTACTCTTTATCATTCAATGAATACTCTTATACCTGATCAGACCAGAGCTGGTGCTTCCTTGTTTCTTCATCAGATTCAACAAGATTGGTAGAGAATTCACTGATCAAACTAAAAGATGCATGACTCAGGGGTGGTTTGGAGAATGACCCGCACCTCGGGCTAGCTTCTGATTGAGAAAGTGTTTTTCCTACTAGTGGTAAAGCATCAGACATGACTAGCTTCACATTTTCAAGTTCCTCAAGATAAGATGGCTTTCTCGTCACTACATTATCCATTGGAGTATTTTCCAGGCAATGTGAATTATTACTGTGGAGAGGACTTTCTCAGCTAAATTCATCATCATGGGGAGGACCACCATGGTGGGTTACAACAAAAGATGAAACATTTTTCTATTTGATCTTCTGGCCACATTGAGGGTTCTTGTGGCTCTTATCTGAAGATGAAACTTTTAGATCGAACGAATTGTCATGAAGAAAGCCTTCATGAGGAAGTGTCTGATGTAGACCTTTGGAATTAATGTTCCCACTATTGGGAACTGAGAGTGTAAAATCTTGAGTTGCAACAGATAATTTTCTGAGTGCATCAAGAACTCCAGCATTGAGTAAGGCCTTATTACAGATTGGCCCTTTATTTCTTGACTGTGCTGGGAAGGTCTTCTTTTTAGACACCTTCTTACTCACTTTGGGAACCACTTGTTGACGAAAGTGGTCATTATAGGCAGGTGTATGTGCCTGCTCAGGAGAAAGGATCAGGTTTGGCTAATTATCTCCACTCAAATCAGGTGTATGTTCCTGACTTGGTTGTCTGTATGATATGGGGGAGTTTTCCCCACAACCCTCTTGGACTGGAACAGATTTGTGTGTCTGTTCTGGAATGAACTGTTGATGTGTCACTCCATTGGTAGGGTTAGATTTTCATTTATTTCCTTGTGATGCTGCTAAAGCTGTTATAATATCCTGGCAGGCATTCAGAATATTAGTAGGGATTTTCTTCTTCTCTTTCACCATTGATAGAATATGCTTGGTGACTTTAGCTACCTGAACGGGAATATACGTCCATTCCATGCTTGGATTAGGTGTGTGTTCCTGCTCCTGTCCTCTATTTACTATCAGTGAATTCTGAAAGTTCTCAAGTGTGGGGGCAGAGAGTTGAGTCTACCTCTTGTTTGTCACTGGAGCTTTCCGAATGACTTCTTAGAATGCTACCAAATGAGACTGTTGGTAGGATTGATCAATACTAGCATGTGTATGTGCCTGCTGATTGCACTCCACTGAAAGTGGTTGACAATCTTCCTTAAATACTGACAGAAGAGGCTGCTGACATGATTGATGAGTGTAAGAAGGTGTATATGCCTGTTTACCAGTTGTCAACACATTGGGTTGGCGGGATCCATCATATGTAGTTAGATGAGCCTGCTGACTAGCTGATGATTTATAAACAGGTGTATGTTCCTGTCTGTAGTACTCCACCGGAATTTCCTGGAGGGATTAGCATGCTGCTTCCAGACGAGTCTGCTGGACAGTGGAATTAAAATAGACGGGTGTGTGTGCCCGCTCGTTGCTTGCCACCAAGTTAGGTTGGAAGAATTATCCAGAAATGGTAGAGATAAGAATCTTCTCACTGTTAACCGGTTGTCGCCCTTGGTGGTTCATCTTGCCTGCTCTGGTTTGAGGAACCTGAGCCGAACACCTGGAGACGACACCCTTATCATGTTGAGGGCTCATTTCCGCACGAGTCTGGCAGTGATTGTTGATGGGAGCCCTCAGGAAGGAATCCTATCTCTTTGAATTAAGGCCCTAAGGGACCTTCTCATTCACCTCCCAAGAATATGGGAGGGAATAGTGATTGTGTTCCGGGGATAATGACCCAAAATGGTTGGAGACGGTGGTTAGCACCGCCTGCTTCTTGATCGCTGGTCGTCGTTGTCCAGGTGACTAGGGTGAATTATTGACTTGGAGGGATTGTCTAGCAGACTCCAGAGTTGAAATAGTACCATTTTGATGGTACTCCTTAACTAGTGAATTTGATACCCATCGTTGGAAACGCTGAGTAGGCGATGTCATCCTCAGAGTGGATGACAATCCAGAAGGAGTAGCAGTAGATGCATTCACAGTAGATGTTTTCACAGTAGAGGCATTCACAGATGTGAACTTAAGAGAAGCCAATCTTGTAATGCAGAAGATCTTGGAAAAGAGTTCCTGTTTGTTATAACAGACATAATCAAGATATGTTCGACCACTACATATTTTGGAAAAGCACATATGTTATTGATTGTTTTGTTGGCCCACTCATTGAGTTTTAAATAGGGGCCTAACAAATAAGTAAAACATCAGTTTTAACTTGTTTAAGGATTCACGTCGGGTTCACCATTTTTTGTTTCCTCTATAAATGGGGATGACCTCATTGATTTAAGGTTCAAACATTCCAAGTGGTTTCTAACGAGTTTTTTTTGTAGAATAAGAAACATCCAATGATTCTATATCCATTTGGGCCTACTTTCCAAAGGTATGTTCTCACCAGTTGTGAACCGACGAGGCTTAAGAATTTGCATTGGTCGAGAGGATGGAAGGTCGGACTCATCACACCCTTTTGGGGGGAATTATTATCTACTACAGGACTCTCTTTATAGATTTAAGTTATGTTGTTGAATCCTTATTACATTACCAAGTATGAAAATGAGCTTTCCTTTAGATCTGACAATCAATGATTAATATATATGAGATTTAGAGAATCTTTTATATGTATTCAAGGTTCTTCATCAATAGAGAATCATCTGTATTTGTTTATAGATTCTTATTCAATGGTATACTTCGATACATTATATAGAAATCTCTTGGTCATTATGATAACCATACAAGTTTTAAATCCACTCAGTGGGGCACTTTATGTTTATTATCATTCATAAGGACATGAATTATTTCATAGTTGGGATCATACCCGCATATGGGCTACCTATGTATCCTTTGTTTTGGAAAAGGAATTCGAACCCACGTAGTTCGAGTAAAGAATTATGAGGTTTATTCATGATTTATGGCTCAAAGAAATATGTCGTAATTACTTTTACACTTTAAGCTCATGTGAGTCATACTCGGTGTGAGAAAAAAGAGGTATTGGTAAAACAAGACAATTATGCCACGAAAGATGAAATTATAAGAAATTATGTGGGGCTTATGTATTTATGACTACCCAGATAGATGAAGATTAGGATTTAATTCAGGGAAGAAACCCGAAAACAAGGTCCATAAAGGAATATGTTCTTTATGAAGATTTGGATACTCTAACTTGGGGTTTATTCCTGAGGAGGATGACCAAATTAGAAGGGGAATTATGATTAGGTTTTACGCCTGAGAAGGAATCCCAAATAAAAAGTAAATTAAGACTGGTTAAGAGAAATTACGACTAGGGATTATTATTAAAGAAGAGGCCCAGGTTAAAGGGAATTATGAATAGGGCTTACTCATGAAAAGGAGGCCCTGGTTAAGGAAATTTGGATTTTGGAAACATGGGGCTTACTCCTAAGGAGGATGCCCATATTAAAAGAATTATGGTTGGGGATTACTCCTGAAAAGGAAGCCCAGGTTAAGGGAATTTGAAGACTGGTACTTACTCCTGAAAAGGAGGCCCATGTTAGGGGACTTGAGACTTACTCCTAAGGAGGATGGACATATTTGGGATTTTGAGATTGGGACTTACTCTTGAAAAGGAGGCCCAATTTAGAGAAATTATGACTGGGGATTACTTCTGAAAAGGAGGACCAGGTTAGGGAACCTCTCATCTTTAAAGGATGAGGTTGAATGAATGAAGTCTCTCACCTTAGTGACATGAAGATATGTAAATCACTATGTTTGAGAGATATTCCACATAATTTCTTTCAGATATGGAATCCAAACCAAGAAATCCTGCCATGAAAGGCTTTGAAGAGGGTTCTGAAGGCTTAACCTTGAATAGGAGAGGTGGATTTGAATAATAGAGGTGGAATAGGCAGGAGAGGCACCCAAAAAGAGAGGGGCATGCAAGTCCTGTGTGGGCGCACAAGTCCTAGTCGCGCAAGTCTACTTGCGCAACATAAGGGTAGTTGTGCGACGATCAACCCTTAGGGTAATACTTGGGAGATACTTGGCTCAATCCCTTAGTACTATCCCTAGAGGATTCCAGAAGAGTGGCATGCAAGTTCCATTTAAGGGGTAAGGCGGCGTGCAAGTGTGTCCATTTCCCCTGAGGGTTGGCCACTTAGGCACGCAAGTGTTGATGAGTTTCAACACTTATGCCTTGTTTCCCCTATTTAGACCTTCCATTCTTGGTAAGAAATTACCTTAGAAGTGTTCAGAAGACTTCCAAAGGAGACTTGGGCGACCAAAGCTCGAATATGAGTTTTGGAATCTTTCCATCCTGAAATGGGGGGCCCAGCAGGGGTATTTATAGGCTGCTGAAGACCCTGGGAGAAAATAAAAGAGGGTGTGTAAGTCACCTACGCGACCACTATGTGGCACGCAAGTATACTTGAACAAACGTGATGAAACTTTCACGACCCAAGTGAGAGGAAATCCTTCTTTCTGCCTTTGTTGATTTTTGATGTTCCTTCAAAGGATGAATCACTTTTTATTATGGTATTTCCGTTTTTCAGTCATTAGACTTTGTGACAGAAAGGAGCATCAACAGTTATTTAGATCATGAAGTTAATCAAAAAAATTTGGGTGGTTCATTATATTTTAGGTTTTTTATGAATCAACTTGATATAACCTAACATGTCACCTGATCTGTTCTTCCACAAGTCCTGAGGTACATTCCCAATTTCCCCAGGCTTGCAATAAGAACCATAGTATAATTGGAGAACATATGGGAAGTATTTCACCCTCATTAAAATGAGGATCTATAATGTTTATATGAGGAACTCGACATGAAGTCTCCTTACATTGGATAACCATTCCAAAATACATAACCAGATACAAAATAAAATCCAACCAAACATGAAATAATAAAGAAAAACAATAACAATTTTTTTTTCCAAAACGTTTTCCTCAAATAAAATAAATAACTTTTATATAAATACTTTAGAACTAGAAATTGTAAAAATGATTATACAAAAGTAAATGGCCAAAGATTTTAGTAGACCACTAGACCCAACTATCTAAATGTATATAGAAGATAAAATACACTATCTCCATGTGACTCTCAATTCCCTACCATGAACCAAAGATCAACTGCTTATCAACAAAGAGAGGCAATAAGATAAACTATAATCCATAACCTATAACCTTATAAAAACATGAAGACTACATACACACACATGTGCATATTTAGAGTGTGATACATAGGCCAATAGGATACCACCATGAGTCCATTATATTCCATTTTTGTAAAGAATCAATTTCTACAAGTGTGAAAGTAATATCAATGTAATTTTTCATTTCCATAAGAAACAAAAATAAACATAGAATAATATATATGACTTCTCAAAACACGGAATTTATAAACCATTATTTAAATAGGAATTTCTATGGAATTGGAATTTAAAGATCCAAACATTTAGTTTTAAAAAAATAACATGAATTGAAAAATAAAAAAAGTTAAACATTATATTTTTATTTAAAAACCCCTCCTTGAAAATAACCAACATGTGGTTTAAAAAGCATTTCAAAATTAATATTCAACAGGTCTTGAATTTTAAAAAATAATATATTATTCATTTTTAAAACTCAACACACACACACACTCAAAATGAGTATATGAAAGGGAAAACACAATTAAGTGAAATTCCATGAAATGTAATAAACAAATGAAAATAGTAACACAAGATAAACCTTATAATAAAATTATGTTCAACCCTACATAACATATTCATCAAAGTGGGATCAAAATAAGGGATAATAAACTCATATGAAAATACAATATAAAAAGGTATAACATAAGATACATACCTGGGGAAATAACCTAGGGACTAATGGTACATGTATTATACACGAGAAAGTGGAATCAACTGTTGATAGGTTAATATTCACCTCACTCATTCCAAAAATCACTCTCAACTGTCTCATCAGTGAAACTCTCTACAAAAGTCAAGTCATTAAACTACAGGATAGTATAAATTTCATATCTCTCAAATTGAATAACCAACATCTCTTGAATCCATAATTAGTATCCTAGTGTTCCTCTTGTCATAGATAATGGAGGTGGACCACTATCAAACCAATATTAATCACATGATAATAACATAGCCCAAAGTCATGAAAACATGAAAATAAAATACATTCTACATCTATTACATATATTTCAATAATTATCACGTATCCAATCTAGATAACCATGAATCATAATTCATATAACTATAAAACATGCACACAATCATAAGTAAAGGATAATAACATAAATTAACAAGGTTATACATATTCAATAAACATAATGAAATTATATAAGGTTCAACCTAAGAAGTCTATTTATATATAGGAATGATATACTTTGTAAATCACTTTTAAAAACATTTTAAAACCTAATACAAATCCCAAGTGAAATAAAAAATAACACCAAAGAAAAATAAAGTTAAAAACATTTCAAATCTTCTTTCAAAGGAAACTTTGAAAACAAGGTAAATTATGAATAAAAATTAATCAATATAAAAGTATCAACATTACTTATAAAAAAGGTTTCAACTAAAACAACTGACTTAAGAGGACACACACACTCTTTTTAAAAGCATGGAAAGCCTTTAATGTATGCACACCCAATTTTCTAAAACCAAATTTGTCCCTAGTCACTATGAACCAAAAATTTTTCTTCTAGAAAACCATCATTGAATTTTTATCAAACACACACAATGTATAAAACACCATCTGAAATAAAAGTTCCATTAAACTAAATAATTCATCCCTTTTTCCAATTCAAAAAACCCAAAAAACCTGGAGAACATTTGATATAAAAAAACTTGGTAACTTATACACCATTACTGTAGTTCAAAAACTTTTTTAAATACCAAGAAATCAAGGGAATTTTAAATAAAATTATATGTAATAGAAACAAATTCCTCAAGTTCTTCATATGATGTAAACCATTTAAATAGGTATCAAAATATGGATCATAATCTTTAAAAACCAAAATCAAAAAAATAAAAACCCAAGAAAATAAAAAACCTCCAAGCATGGCCATTGGGGTTAGGGGAGATAATTGATTAGGGGATAAAACAATAGAGAAAGGGAGGAGGATCCATAATATTTTGATCTATATGGAAGGACATCGAGAAACCACATCCTCCTTGGAGATTCTTGGAAGGGAAAATGAGTCCCTTGGATGGTACCTTAGATGAATTAATCGAGTGGGGGAGGCTTTAGAAAGAATCCAAAAATAAAAAGAACTCAAACTGATTTTTTAACAAACCTAAGTTGATCACATGATTGTATCACATGGTTTACTAATCCATGTGATCTCTACTACCCGAAAATTTCCATGTTTCATGGTTTAAACTACACAGTTTCTTAAATTCTATATCTAACCACAAATAACTATAAAATCATCAAAAATTCAAAATATCAATCCTTAGATACCAAAACCTAAGGGAGAAATGAACCACAATAACACTAGGAAGAAAATGAAATTTCAATGTGTCACAATTATACTCACCATGAAACTTTATACACCCACAATATCTTCTTATAAAAATTCATATCCAACCCAGTTTAAAGAAAAATAATATGAATGACTCACTTAAAAAGACCTGACCACATGGAAAAATTTTTAGACTCGATGATAAGAATGCGAGACATGAGTAACCCTTTCCTAGGGTAAACTGTTAAAAATTATTTAAGATTTACCCTCCATTGAAGCCCTAAAAATTACAAAATCAGATTCTTACAAAACAAAATGTTGAGAGGACCACTCCCAAGGAATAATTTGTATTTACAACTATAATAAATGCACATACCAAAACCCACAAGTACTTTTCAAGTCCTAAACTAGACTAATGTATCGAACAACACTAACACCTATGGAACATATGAGGTCATAAGAGCTATACCCAATGTCATGTCTCAACCAATTTTTTTTGGGGTGAAAAATACCACAAATAAGAGAAATTCATGGAAACAAGACTTATTTCTCCCCACCATTTAGAGTTGATCTAAAATTTTAGAATATTAGATAACTATATCCAAAATAATTATGAACACTATTTTGAAATTACACCAATATTCTCTTGAGGAAGAAACATGATCCCCCCAACCATGAAAAATCATATAAAAACACCAAAATATAGAACATACTCAAGAAGCAACCAAAGATCACCAATATAATGAACTCCAAAAACATAAGAAAAACCCAAATATGAACATTCCTAAACATGGAATAAAATTGTTTTGAAGTTGGATCAGGAATGAATATAAAGGGTACCTCAAGGTAAAAAATTTTAGACCACCCACTCACGGTGATTCTAAATTAAAGACTTAACTTAGTGGACCCCAAATTATACCTATCAAACAAATGTTAATCCATGTTACCCTAGTCTGCACCCAAGTCATTACCATATAATAAACCCATTAAACCTGAAACCATGGTTCTCACCATGAAGAAAAAATAATAAGAATTAATAGAAATGAGGCACAAACATCAAGAAGGAACAAATATAACTATGGAATGGGAACACAAGACAAATATTGACCATTAAATAAAAAAAAGATATATGATGTATAAATGGTATGAGAAAAAGTCCAAAAAAATATAGGATACAAAAGTGGTCACTATTGAAACCACAAAACGGTTTCCAACTATCTCATGGAAGAAACACTACAAACCACTACTAAAATCAAACATGAGTTCAATAAATTTTATTATTCTGATGTATAATTTTCTTATAAAACCACTAAATCTTACCAGTATAGATACACAGATGACTGGTATTCATAGATATCAAAAATCAAGGTTTGATGTGACCAAACAAACCACACTAGAAGCACACATATGGATTTCACTTCTTGGTAGCTGGGAAACCTCTATTAACACCCAAAATGGTCTAATAATTGCTTTTCATATGTCACCACACCAACAAAACCACAAAAATGATGGCCTAATATATCACCTCCAAAATAGTAGTCAAGATAGACTAAAACACCACCAAGTTGAGATCAGGAAGATTTCCTATAGAAAATAATCTATCATTCTTTAAATCATAAACAACCAACATAGAGAGAAAGGGACCGGTCTAGTGAAACATTCAACATGGTCCTTCACAAACTAATTTCCCTAATAGACACTCATGAATTCCATCACCTTTTAAATTATTACTTCCTTGGGATAAAACAAGTTAATTAAGGTGTCCTTTAAATATACTCAAGAAAAATCTTTGAATGTATGGGCATGGATAGCATTCTCCCACCAATCCAAACACAATCCTAAAAAAAGGAGTGGTGTGCCTCATCCTAGAGGTTTTAAGAGACTCCATCAACTGAAAGATATCATTGAGTTTAGATTTCCACTCAATATTCTCCTATAATCCTTGGTCACCATAAAACATTATTTGATGTTGATATAGAAACTATTTCACATGATCCATTATATAAGAAGTACAAGGCTCTAAAAAATCCATTATGAGTCTAGGATGAGTCTTAGTCAGGGAAGAAAAAAACTAGATCGCTACGGTTACTTTGATAAATATTCCCTTATATATTTTTAAATTCTTTTATAGTGTCCATATTTTAAAACATCCCCAAAAAACATTTTAATAAAACCACTAATCCTAAACAGGGATACAAAATCAAAAATAAATCAAAACTACATCCCAAATGACCTTTTGAAAACCCATTTCAAAATACCTAACACCATTATATTTCCATTTCAAAATGCCACTAAGGGTTCATAAAAATATCCATTAGTGTTCCACTTAAAAAAACATAAAACATTCCATGAAAAAATAAAAAAAAATAAACCCACTTCTTGAAAAAAAATTTCCCTCTTCAAACCACAGAGACAAAAAATCATTCACTTTTTCAAAAAGAAACTAATTATTTTAAAATTAAAACCATTCAAAAACCATTTAATTAATTCCTCAAAGATTAAAACCCATGTAATTATTTTCTTGAAAACTGTTACAACCCAAAATTCCTTTGATATAATCAACTCATTTGTGCTAAAGTTCAAAAAAAAAATCACCAAATAAACTCATCCACATAAAACATAGTTTTCAAAACAAACTTAAATACCAAGGTATAAGGCATTGCCCAAAATTTTTATCAAAAAATATTTAAAAGCCTAAAATATTCACTTGATTATTAACAAACAAGTATCATCAAACATAATAGTATCTAAAAACATAAATGTAGAAAAAATAATAAAAATTCATAAATTTATGAACTACACATAGATTGACTGTATAATTTTTCAAACCATCCACTAACCATGTGAGTGTCACTAGAAGTTGTCTTGAATGGATTACATGAGATACATAGAGTTTTAAAAACCATGCACCTTAACCTTGGACCCCCTATATTTTCTCTCATTTTACTCTGAAACTCTGATTCTCTTAAGACATCTCCCTAGATATTTATCTAATTTGGTGTAGTATAAAAACACAACAAAAAATATCAAAAATATAGCTTCATAAATCCTAAATGTAGGATAATACTAATGAACACCCATGGAAGGTTGAGGTTTGTCATAAGGAAGAGTTATACAATCACTTCCCTGAACCTAGAACTGAATTTCTGATGATCATATCTCATATCTAAATTTACCCCCAAAGAAAAATAGGGTCCTCTAACACAGTTTTGAAACAAAATGACCCTTGTTGACCTGACACATCACCTAATTCGTTCTGAAAAAAGGTTATAGGAACATTCCTAATCACCAAAAGCATTCAAAAAGAACCAACGTATCACTAGAGAACACATGGGAATAATTTTACCCCTATTAAAAACAAGATCAATGATAGTTACAATCAGGGACTAGGTATGGTGGCTCTTAAAATTAGTTGAGAATTCCCAAATAAATTTGTAAGTACAAAATAACCACAAACCAAACATGTAATAACAAAGAGAAAAAATAAAAAAGAAATCACTTTTTCAAAACAATTTTCCACATATAAAAGAAATCATTTTTTATAAAAAGATTTTACTACCAAAACAATGAAAAGGTTTAAAAAACAAAAAGTGGATAGAGAGGGAAATAAACCACCCAACCCAAATAGAAAAACAAATCATAAAGATAAGCCCCAATATCACCATGTGACTTTCAAGTCACCAATATCACCCAATAATCACCCGCTTCCCAATAGAGAGAGATAATAATAAAACCTTCAAGCTATAATACGCAACCAAGGAAAACACGAAGACTGAATACCCACCCATGAGAGTATGTAGGGTATGATCTAGAGACTAGTAATATACCACCATGATTATAGTATATTTATTTTATATAAAGAAAAAAAGTCCAATATTTTGAAATTAATATCAAAGTATGTTTTCACTTTCATTATAAAAAATGGAAATAACATACCATAGAACATATCACTACTCAAAACTCACCGTTTGTAAAAAAAATACATCAAAGAGGACTTTCCTAAGAAATAGAGTTTTAAGAACAAACCATTTAATTTTTAAAATAATACAACTTTCATTTCAAAAGGAAATAAGTGAAACCTTATCTTTTCATTTAAAACACCCATCTTTGAAAAAAAAACCAACACATGGATTGAAATAAATTTTAAAAGAAATTTTTTACAAGGATTTTATTTAGAACAAACATCTTACTCCCTGTTTAAAACTCATTGTGTGCATACACACACACAGACACACTCAAAATTAGTCCAAGTAAGGTATCTAAACTAAATTGAAAATCCAAGAAGATTCATAAAAAATGAAAATAATAACATAAGAAAATCCTCATAAAAAAATTCACAAAAATAAATAACTTAATCAACAAATTAGGATAATAATAAGAGATACGAAACTCTCATACCAATACAAAATAAACAGGTATAACATAATATACATAAAATGAGGCAATAACCTAGGGTCTAATGTTGAAAAAACTAAAAGTGAAAAAGTAGAACTAATTTTATGTATGTTAACAGTCACATTACTTATCCCCTAAACCACTCTCAAAAAGTATAATCAGTGAAAACCTCCTGTTATGGTTATAAAATTAATCTAAGGGATACTATATTGTACATAAATCTCAAATAAAAAGAAAACTACCATTGAATCCCCACTTAGTATCCTATTATTCATCATGTCATAGATAAAATTATCTTACCAATGTCAATAGAATGAAAATCAAATAGACTAAATTAAATAAAACACAGTAATAAAATACTTTCCCCATCTAATATACACCCTCCAATAATAATCCCCCATCAAAAATTCATAACCATGAATCATAATTCGTGTAACTATACCACATGTGAAAAGAATAAATAATAATAATAATAATGGGGCCCAACTAGGGTGTAGAAAATCAATCATCCAAATGACATCACACATGGTTCTAGTCAGGCCTTATCATTATACATAAAAATGATATGCAATGGAAATAACATTTTATAAAAACTTAAAACATGAATAAATTACAAGGGAAATTACCCATAAAACTAAATATCAATCAAAATAAAAAATTTAAAAATACACTTTCAGAAAGACCTTTGAAAATAAGGTAAATTATAGAAAAAACATAACAATTATAAAAGAATCAACATAACCAATAAAAAAGGATTCATCCAAAACAAACAACCAAATAGGTCACACACACCCCCATTTAAAAACATGGTAATCCATTAAAGTATGTACACCCCACTTTATAAAACCAAATTTGGCCTTATCCACCACAAACCAAAAAATTTTCTTATTGAAAACCATCTAGGGTATTTTATCAAACACTTAGAATGTATAAAATATTATATGAAATAAAAGTTTTATTTAACTAAATAACTCACCCATTTTTTCAAATGGGAAAACCAAAAAAATCATGGAGAAACTTTAATAATACCAAACTAGGTATCATATAAATCATTATATTAGTTAAAAACACTTTTAAATACCAAGAAACACAGAAAATATTTGATTAAAGGAAATGGAATTTAATCACATACCAAAAGTGATGAAATCATGACACGTAAAACAAAAACCATCGAAATAGGTCTTATAGTATGTATTACAGTCTTTGAAAATCAAAATCCATAATAGATCAACCATAGTCAACCAAAAATCATCCATCCATGGCCATTAGAGTTAGGTAAGATGAGAGAATAGGATAGAAACCAAGAGATAATGGGAATATGATCCCAAATATTTTGATTCATATGGAATAATAATGAGAGACCACTCCAAATTTTCCTTGTAGGTGCTTGGAAGTGGAAATGAGGCCCTTGGGAGGCACCTCAGAAGGAGGAGTTGAGTGGGGGTGAATTTTGGGATAATTCATAAATTAAAAGAACCGAAAATGAAAAAAAACTCAATCATAATGAGGTTACATGGTTGTATCACACAATTTACCAAACTATGTGCAAACTGTGTGATCACTACTACTTAAAACTGTCAAGGTCTCATGGTTTACACTGTATGATTTCAAAAATAGTGCACTAAACTGTATAGCCCTAAAAAAACTTCACAAATTCAGAATTTCAAGGCCAAGAAACCCCAAAATCAAGGGATAAAATAACCTAAAAAAAGGAATAAGGTCAAATTTAAAGGTTTTACAACAGTAATATATATTTCTATTATGAAGCATGAAATTCATTTAAAGCCGCTAGGAATTTGATACATGAAAAAATTGATGTAATGATTATTGTCAATGTAAATGTACTATAGTTTTATAATAATGGAAATTTCTATTTATCATTTTTTTTATGTGTGATATATATTTTAATAAATGAAGATTAGAATGATAAAACTCTTCAAATTATGACTTTGAGTTATCCTTAATGAATTGTCATAATGGTCTATTATTTGTTGTGATGATATTCTAGATAATAATTTAAAAAATGTTATGTGGAATGATCTAATAAATAATACCACATGGAATTCCACATGGTTATTATTATATAAAGTTGTGTATGCTTCATATAAATTCCCAATACCTTTGTTTGAAAAGACTCAAAAGTTGAAAAAGATTTATACTTTGATACCTTTATTTTAATAAACTAACCTAGGTCAACTTTCCACCTTCCTGAATCTATATTCTATAAGTCTTGATGTGTATTCTATATTACCACAGACTAGAAATAACCACTAGGGAATCAAACGTAGTCTATTAAGAATGGTTTCACCCTAAAATAACAATAATCATGTAATGGACTCTTACAAAGAATCCAATATGGTGAATCCCTATATTGGAATTCCATATATAAGAGATAAACAATTTCAAATAATAAAACCAACTAAACATGACATAAAAAAATAAACAATAAAAAAAAAATTTAGTTAAAAAATATCATAAATAATACATAACAATTGTTAAATTAATAGAGATACCAAAATATAAATATAATTAGTTAAATTGGAAAATATATGAACATACCAAAAAAATAAAAGCCAAAAATAGAAGAGATCTCCTCCATGTGACCTGAGGTCACCCACCACATCCAAAAAATATATTAAAAGACCATAAAAACATCAAATGATATGAAAGAATAAATTTAACTCTTATATGAAATTTTAAAATCCACACACACACAATGGGGTGTTTATGTTGGGTGTTAGATAAATGTAACTATTATTTGTTTCATAAAAGAGTTAATAAAATTAATTTTATAAGAAATTTCACAAATTATAGTTTTAATTATATATGTAAAATAAGTTTTTTCATACATGAATGTATAATGGAAAAAATAACATGACATAACCTTATAATAAATGCAACAAATTCTATTCAACTAACCCTTGAGATAAAATAATTTTTTTTTGTAAAAAATAATCACTTTGGAGGTTTGAAAATGATGCTTTTGAACTTATGAAGATAAAACAAGAGTTATTGTTTCCTTTGAAATCATTCTTTTAAATCCATTTTTTAGAAACTAGTTAGAATAAAAAATGTACTATAAAACAAATAAGATATGAAATCAATCCAAAACTATATTATGAAAGAAACATAATATGAGTAAACAACAATAAGGTATGTGGTGACATAGTTTTGATATTAGAATATGAGAATATGCACAATTTTTAGAGAACAAATCACCAATATTAAATAATAAAAATCTGAATAAGCATACTAAGTAATTATTTTTTTTCTAATATGAGACACACTTAGGTGAACCAATTTCTAGAAAATGTTATAATATAAAGAAATTGCCTTCTGAAATAATCTCAACTAGTCTCATTAGGGGAACTCCACTAGCTAGGTCGTGAACTATATTATGGAAAACTATTCAGTGTAGTAATACAAGGTAGCATAAAAAAAATCCAGATCTCCCACTTATTTACCCAGGGTTCCCATGAAATAAATTAGAATGAAGGTGATGACATCATTGTGTATCAATAAATAAAAAAACAATAATATAACCTCTAAAGACCCTTCAAATAAATAAACTATCATGAATCGCCACCCCGGGCTATGAACCTTGTCATCTGACCCCATGGGTCTCCTGTAATACCTTGATAGACTTCCCAGAACACCATAGACTATTACTCACTAGGGTCGATTATCAGACTAATGACTGTACCCACTGGCCCACACATGCTCTTTTTAGTGTGTTTTGTCCTCACTCACACACACTCTGAGAAACTTCACAGAAGGTCACCCATCCTGATTACTACTCCAACAAAAGCATGCTTAACTGTGGAGTTCTAATCAAGTAGGATCCGAAAAAGAAAAGTGCACCTTATTGACATGGGTTGTAACATTTATCCTTTTAAGTCTCACTTTTATAGGGGTGTTACATTATCCACCCTTTTAAAGCACAACACCCTCGTTGTGGACCCCAAGCCTCAAACCCAGGCAGTGCCTAAGCACTTCCGACTGGGTATTGGCTCTGATACCATTTGTCATGACCCGCCTCCCCGGGCCGGAACCTTGTCATCTAACCCAATGGGTCACTTGTAATACATTGGTTTCCTTCACAGCACACCATAGGATATTACTCACTTGGGTCGCTTATCAGACTAATTACTGTCCTCACAGGCCAACACACACACCATGGGAAACTTCTCAGAAGGTCACCCATCCTGATTACTACTCCAAGACAAGCATGCTTAACTGTGGAGTTCTAATCAAGTAGGATCCCGAAAAGAAATGTGCACCTTGTCGACATGGTTTGTAACGTTTAGCCTTTTAAGTCTCACTTTTCCAAGGGTGTTACATTATCCACCCCTTTAAAGCACAACACTCTCATTGTGGACCCCAAGCCTCAAACCCAGGCAGTGCCTAAGCACTTACGACTGGGTATTGGCTCTTATACCATTTGTCATGACAAGCCTCCCCGAGCCAAAACCTTGTCATCTGACCCCATGGGTCTCCTGTAATACCTTGGTTTCCTTCCCAGTACACCATAGGCTATTACTCACTAGGGTCGCTTATCAAACTAATGACTATCCCTATATTCCAACACATGTTTATTTTAGTATGTTTTCTTCTAACTCACACACACCCTGGGAAACTTCCTAGAAGATCAACCAACCTGATTACTACTCCAGGACAAACATGCTTAACTGTGGAGTTTTAATCTAGTAGGCTCCTGAAAAGAAAGGTGCACCTTTTTGACATGGGTAGTAACATTTAGCCTTTTAAGTCTCACTTTTCCAGGGGTGTTACAAAACCCATTTCATATTTATACATATTAAAGAGGATAATATATATTATATCACATATAGAATAAGAGTTTATAACTTATAGTAATAAAGGGATCAAGTCCAAGGGTGAATCATGTAAAAAAACTTTTCAAAATGTTCAAAATATACTTTTTGAAAAACTAATGAAAACAAAGTTATAAATATACACCTATAAATCTAAACCAATAAAAACCATTTGGAAGACATTTGAAAGATATCAAATCCCTTTAAACACAATACAAATTAATACCAAGATGTAAATGCCATAAAACACAATAGTGAAAAATGAATCTCAAGGATAATTTAGTAAACTCCAAATGCACATTTATATTAGAAACACCCCTTTGAAAACATGGGATATCCTCTTTGAAAATAAACATGAAGTGAAAATGATTTTTTTTATTTAAATTATATTGAAAATATTTAATTAGGATCTTGTAAAAACACTTCCTATATATATTTTTTTTTTATAATTTTAGAAATTTAAATTTAGAGAAAACCCTTTATGAAAAGTTTATAAAACATCAAAAAACTATTACAAACACATTAAGGATATCACATAAAAGTATAAAATCATAAATATTGAATATATTAAATCCAATAATTACATGATATGATAAATATAAGTAATTTCACCAAAACACCTACCTAAAATTATGGTAATCATGTTACCTTCAAAAGATGAAAGAAAAACCATGAAAGAAGATGACCTTAAAATAACTAAACATAAAAAAATCTCATGATTCGATTAACCCATACCCTTGTTTTAATGAATGTTTCCGTTGGAGTTCATGGGTGAGTAAGAAACCATGAGGAAATGGAATAGGAAAGGAGAGGAGCAGAGAAATAAATAGAAAAAGAGGAGTTTACCATAGAAATATATTTGAATATCACAAAGAGAGGGAATTGGAACTGTATAAGGAGAAGCGGAGAATATTCCTGGGATCTCCCTCATCCATTTTATTTAACTAAGGGAGTGATGAGGGACAATTATGGGTAAGATATAAATTAGGTAAAAAGGTAATTGCAATATTTCACTTCTAGGAAAGTTACACTATTTGGAAACATAGTTCAACAAACCATGAACCAATATGGTAGTATCTATTCGAATTTATTTTTGGTTCTCACAGGATTAGGCTATATGGTTCTCCAAACCATACGCAAACCATTCATAAGCCATTGGACAAAATCTCACCTCAAGTAGGAGAAGGCCACATGGTTACTCCTAATCATGTTCTAACTCTATGCCACTACTAAACATGAATTCCCATAATTAAGTGTAATCCACATGTTTTCGAATGACAAGGAGCTGCCCATGTGCCAACCATGCAATAAATTTTAATATGGATATCTATGTAAAGTTATTCTATACAGTTACTTTGAACCATGTTCTAATCATGCGTTGATCATTAAATATGATTTTCACTATGTAAGACTAGGCTACACAATTATTAATAATCTTTTGGTAACTATATGGTGATCATAAATTATAGTAAATTTTTTATAATTTTAAAGCTTAAATTCAATACCTTATAAAAATTTATAATAACCCATAATTATATAATACACCACACTATAGTGACATGTGGAATCAAAATTATCTTCACCATGACACTTTGTATCCCTAGTAAGTCATCAGTAAACATAAAAAGAAATAAAAATCCAAACTTCATTAACCAATCAAGGGTTTAATGATATTCATCGAGAATCAACTTAGTTATTGGATACTAATAACTCATCATATAAAAGATGTTTTCTTCATTATAGAATTATTTATTGATATGATCAAGGATAAATAATTGTTTTTCATCCATATATATGAGTTGGGAGGGTTATGAAAAACATAAGGGGAGGTACAGTGAAAAAGGAGCATCAAACATAATACAATTCCTCAACCGACTATAAGACTAAAAAATCATATTATGACCAAACTAATATGATTCATCATGAGTCCTCAATATCAATGAAAAAATACTCAAATTTCATTATGCAGCCTCGAGCATAATTTATATTATAATTAAGAGATAAAAAACCCAAATAATCAATTCTAATTGAATATTATCATATAAAAATAATTATATAATATAATTATTTGTATAGAATATAGAGACATATTATTGATATCCCCAATATTTAGAGTTCACATTAGAGTTTTTATAAAAATGATATACACTTCCATAAGAGAACAATACCAATGTAAACATTTCACCACAAAATAAAAATGGATATGATAATCTTCCACCAAACCGCCAACAAACACTTGAGAAATTGATTTGTAATGATGGTTCTGAGGTTTAGTGGAAGTAGTGGGATGATTCCCAATTTTGATATTTCATATGTTTCAATAGATAACATCTAAATAAATTGAAAAATAAACCACATAATATCATCGAGAGTGTCTTTCACATTCAATATAGAATTAATATAAAATAAGAATTACCATGAAGATGATAATTCTTCTTCATAAATTTTGATGCTCCCCTTTTCTTGTCATTATTGAAATGAAGATTATAACTAAGGATTATTCTATTTGTATACACACCTTATCCTTGAATATTCAAACAATAATATTAGTATTATTAGTGATAGTGAATAGTAAACTAGTTCTTCATGTTGTTTTTCATTAATCATGATTATAAGATTCTATTGTTATCTATTATTCTTGAGAGTGGGGGAGAAATATATTCTCTTTAGGGTTAAAGAGAGTTTATTTAGAGGTTATTCATTGTGTACAACAACTTTATCCTCTAAAATTATATAAATTTGAATATTTACTTAGGGTTAGTATTTTATAATTAGAAAATTTCTCATTAGAAAATATTCATTATATATTATTATATATAACTAATAAAATATATTATAATAGATTAGTTAAGTACCCATACCATAAATCTTTATTAATTAAATGATGAAGGAGTTGAAATAAGAAGAGATTAGAGTTTTGTGTACATATCAACCCTAAAATTATAAAAACCTAAAGAAAGAGAAACATCATCAAGTGAAAATGACCAATAATATTTCTCATCATATACTATATGATTGGATAGATAATCCACCACATTATTCACCACCTGGTAAACATGAGTAACTATAAATTTAGTATAATTGAGGTAATAAAAACATGAAGTATATTCATGAAAATATTGCATGGAAATGTTTTTGATTGATTCTGATGAAGAATTACCACCAAATTATAATCACTCTTGTTTCCATATATTTCCCCATAATTTCTTTTATCATAATTGAACAAATTAATCACATCTCAAATCTCTTATTCAAAGGAAAATAACGTGAAAAAGAATTTTTGAAAACAACCCTTCATAAAAACCCTAATGGTTTTAAAAATAGAACCACATCCCATAGGTCCAAATTCATTATAATGAGCTAGGATTTTCATGTATAAATATAACATATTTTAGATGAATATTTAATACATTTCAAAAATACATGACTGAGGAAATTTAAATTTTAGTGTATTTGGAGACTAGGTACACACTCTTATTATTTAATGAAAGATATTCAATATATCCAATAAGGATCTTAGCCTTTTGTACTGTTCATAAACATACCCTACTTAAAAAATTCTTCATAACCTGGGGAAAGGAAACATAATAAATGGTAATATTAGAAAATCAGTAAGTGTGAACATTGAAGATATAATTCTATGATCAAATAAAAGTATATGATAAACATAAGGTCTTTAGATCATGAATATAACTTAAAAATTTCATACCCAAACTATAATATATCATAAAGATGAGTCATGAAATAAATAGCCATAATTACAAAAGACATGATTCATAAGAGTGTGAAATTATAATAATTCATGAACCATTATATCATGTCATAAAATTGTTGCACTGACTTAGTTATAGTAATCATTTCATTTGTTATGGTTAATTACCAAAACTATCTAGTACAATGGATCCGACCTCACTACCCATTTACCATTATGAATCAAGACCATAAACCTATTTACAATTATGTATATAACCCATCAGACTATTTCCTAATGTGGATCAATCCCAAAGTCATTTTCCCAATTTTTATCTCATGAGATATAAATCTTTACCCAATTAATTGGAGGGATATATAGGTCTGACCCATCACTGGTTATAATGTGACCACCATCCTTGGTTATTATGTAACCTCCATACTTGGTTATAAAATAACCAATATAACAAATTAAAAACCATATATAAGTGTTACACAAGATCATAAAACATTAATAATATCATAATCCATGAAAAGAAAAAGTTCTAATAAAAATTACATCATAACATAACCCATAGAAAATAAATAGGTCTCATAATCATCTCATCAAATTATCATAGCAAAACCCATGGAAAAGTAATGAGTTTCATAAAAATATCTTCATTATAATAACAAACCATATAGAGAAATAAAAATTATGGTATAATTGGATCATATCTCTAGAAAAGCATATGTAACATAAAAGGATGTCATCTTATTTTGAAAATTATTTTGATATATCACTTGGAACATTCCTTGAGGAAAATATCCTTTCCACTTTGAAAATAAATTCATAAAACTAAAATTTTATAAAACATTTTAAAAAATACTTTTCTTATAAAGTAACCTTGTAATCTTATAAAGGATGCATTAAATAATTGATTGGTTATGACAACAGAAATTTTTATTCATACCATAAAGGTTAAAACAATGATTCCTTTCATATTTCAGTAGAAGACAAAAGGTACTTGTTTGGAAAACAACATAAAGATTCATTTTGATTTTTTTTAAATTCCAACATGGGTAAAAATGTATTTAAAAATTATTGTATAATAATAAATACATTGTTTATAGCATTTTTAGAAAACATGTATATAGAAGAATAAGGGTTTAATATCTAAGTGATAAATAAATATGTTTTTATTAAAAAATTGTATTTTCGTATCCTTAATCTTTTAATAGAGTTAAATGAAAGGAAATATTAAATTTAAATAAATAATAAAAGGATAAAAAATGAATGAGTTTATTAAGAGGTATATTATAAGATATCACCATTGGAAGCATATCATAAACAATCCTTTTAAACAATGATATTGTTACATTAAACCCTTACCACTTTGGTAAATTTCAAATTTTAACCCCTATGAAAGAAATAAAATGATATGGATATTTATCATTCATAATTATCATTAAAGGGATCATAAAATAAATTCATGGTTTGTAAATATTCCACCGAAAATAATCTAATGGGGTATAATGAATGTGTCTCAAAGAAACAGAAGTGAGACAAAAATCCCTCACCAATTTGGTAACCTTTGAATCATTAGCACCATGAAATAATAACATAAATCGAAAATTTAGGTATTAAAAAAATAATTATATACATGATATATAAGATCAAAGGGATATTATATACCCCACAAAAAAGAAATGAGTGGTGAATTCAATATAAGTCTCCCAGAAAAATAATTAGATTAGAAACCCCTTACCATAAGTCTTGACTACCTTCATATATGTTAAAATATATTATTTAATAAGTATAAATATATTATAAAAATATTATATAAATTTACTAATATTTATCAATCCATATATGATTTACTTATGACCTTTTATTACATGTTTATAAACAATTCCTTTTTAAAATCACAATTGAGATAGTAACTGCTTTATTTTTTATGTATGTTTTGATATGGTATTTTTTTTCCTTTTACTTTGATCATGGTTATATAATCTCTAGAATTTTATAAATGATATAAATATAATATATATATTCATTTTTATGCATTTAAAATAATATAATAAAGTAAAATATAGAAAAAGAATTACATCATTCATGGTGATAGTAGGCAGTACATACGCATGAATGTGGTTTCCATTTTCTTGATGGATAAAAATGAAAGAAAGGTAAATAATATATTAAAATTATATAATAATTTTATGTCATATATATCACATATTTTAATTAATCATTCCCCTACTACCTTCCATGTAAATTATTATTGATGAATGAATTACTTCACTTTGCGGGGAGAAAGTCCTCCGTACAAACGAGTGACGTTATCGTATTCCCATGGAATGGAACATAATAAGTGATACATAATATTATTATTAAATAATTATAATATGTAGTAAATATCATATAAATATGTAAAATAAATAATTTTACCCAATCGTGAGAGGTGGTGAGGGAAAACAAATAACATCAATTGATGAGGCGGTAGTACCCCGTACACATGATTGACGATGTCGTTTTCCACATGATGTAAAATGAGATGGATATAGGCCATAAAATAAAAATAATAATATGTTATTATATTTTAGTTAATTATTTTATTATATCATCATTGTTTGAGAATATTTTAACAAGTTAGAGGAAGAAATAAAACAAAAACACAAGTTTAATAATTTTACCTCTTCTTCAGAGAACCAGTTTAGGTTTATTACTAAATGATTATTAGGACGTTTTACTAATAAAAATAAGGAATTTATGATGTGTGTAGGAAATTAAGGAAAAAGTTTGGGTATTTATTGGATAAAAAATAGGGTATTGGGAATGTGAAGAAGAGAGGATAGGTGCTGGCCTTTTATAAGTGTTGGAGAGGACACACGTTGGATTTTTTGAAAAAAATAAAGTGTACCTATGTTTTTCACATCTTATAAAGAACACAATTATCTCATTATGGAACCTTATTTGAAATAATGTAAACATATATCCAAAAAATTGGGTTTGGACAAGTTTAATTGTAATTTAAACCCTTATCATCTTAGTTTAAACCCTAGTAAACTTGTTTTAACATTGACCGTGGTAATTAATTTTTAATGTTTTTATTATTAATTTTGACCAAAAAAGTTGAAATCATTATATAATATTAATTTTCCTAATTATAGTTATGGAATAATTGTTTTAAATTCTAATCATATAAGTGGGAAAATTTAATTTAAAATTAAACCTGTAGACGCTATAAAAAAGCGATTTTCAGAAGAGAATATTTTCATAAGTATAGATAGTTTTAATATAAAAATTCAATATTAAATTAATTATAATGAACTATATTGGATTAATAAAGATATAATTGAAATAATTATCCTTTTAAAACCATCTTAATATATAATGGATCTGGTAATTTCTTTAAATGAAAATATAGTTTTTAATAAAAATAAGTATTTGTTTATTATTCATTGAAAAATTAATCTTTTCAAAAAATTATCAATAATTAAATAAAACATAATTTTGATATTTAGATTTTAAAAAATATTTTTATTTTTTAAAATATATTTTATAAATTCTGAAATAATTACTCTTATTATTTTTTCACAAAAAGAAATAAAAATATTTCTTCTGAGAAAATAGTATTTTCAAAACATATAGAGAATTTACTAATAAACTTATGTACTTTTTCATCAATATGTTTTATTTATATAATAATATTATAATTAATAATTTAGACTTGGTTAATATTATTATTACAACAATTTTTAACAACTATGTTTTAATGGTTATTTTTAAATAATGATATTTATTTTATATTCTTGTTCGTTAAAATAGGGTGTTGTGTGTAACTAAAACTATCAAGGAATTTAAATTTATTAAAAATAATATTTCATAAAATATTGGGGTGTTAAATTGTACCCCATAAAAATGAATTTACCCCTAAAATTCTATCAATTTAGTAAAAACAACTGAGGATACTTTATCCTTATTACTTCCTCAGGTTCCCACGTAGCTTCCTTAAGTTGGTGGTTTCACCAAAAAACATTGGAAATGGGAGTGGCCTGGTTTTGTAGAACTTTCTCTTCATGATCTATAATCTCCACCAATTATTAATTATAAGAAAGATCATGAAATAGTGGTAATATCTATGAATTCACTACATGTGATGGATCAGGTATGTACTTCTTCAAAAGAGATACATAAAACACATATTGAATCTGAGATAGGTTTCGTGGAAGCACCAAGTGATAATATACCGTAATAATATTATTACGAATTTATAAGGGGTAGATATAACTATGGATTGGTTTTCCATTCTTTCTAAATATAATTAAATTATTTCATAGATAAATTCTTAGAAACACCTTGTGAGAAACTATAAATTCCTGATCTTGTTGACAATTGTCAACATAACTTTTCTTCTAACTTTATAATTTCCTTATGTGTTTTTAAATGACCCTAATATTTTCAACCATTTTTTCATATAGCTTAAGTCCCATGATATTTATTTCTCCAACATCATCCTATTACATTGATATGACACACTACTTTCTATAGATGAATTTATTAGGATCCATTTGAATGCTTGAGTGAAAGATATTTTCATATGAAAACTCAACCAGAGGAAGGTGTTGATTACAACCACCTTTGAAATACATAGAACATGGTATGAACATAAGCTCTAGGGTTTTAATTTTTCTCTCAGACTGACCACCTTTCTAAGGATGACACATGGTGATGAATCTCAACTCCATATCTAGAGCCTGCCGAAGAATTCAGTCGAACATCAAGGTAAAATTCAGATCCTGATCATACAAAATATAATTTGGTACTCCATATAACTTAATAATTCCTTAATGCATATCCTGGATTACAGATCCATAGATAAATATTCTCTGAAAGTTATGACGTGTGGTGACTTTATAAGGTGATCAAATACAAACCATATAGAATTGATCCCTTTAGATGTTTTGGGGAGTTCGAAGAAAAAATAATTGGTGATGTTTTTCTATTTTCGTCATGGTATGAGTAATCATTGTAAAATACACTAATACTTTTGTCTCTAAGAATTAACTTACTGACATACTAAAAAATGGGATACAAACATTGAGATATATCTTTTTATTACATCTCACCAGATATAATAATTAAAATATAAATACATATTTATAATTACCTAATTAATAGAGAATGAAGAACTATGAGCCTCTTCCAACAGACCCTTCTTCAAATACTATATTGGAAAAACACATACAAGATTCGTAAATCTTTTCCTTACATCACAATGAAGGTTAAAATTGAGAACATTTCTCCCCTTATTTTGAATATCCACATCATACTTCTCTATCTCTTTAATGTTTACCTAAATAGATGGTTGAACACTCACTTGGGATATATAAAATTTATACCCTTCCTTCTAGTTTATAGATCCATAATTTTAAAATCCAAAAACAATGTATCTTTTTTATCCTCATCATAAAAAAGATAAAATGATACTTTTGACTCAAATCACCCACCACCTTGTTCTTTTTCCTAGGGTGGTAATGTATTGTGTAGTCATAATCATAAATCCTCTCTAACCATCTTCTATGGTGCATGTTTAACTCAGTCTATGTGAATATATATTATAATTTTTTTGATCATTATATATATCAAACCTTTACCCATAAAGATAATGACTCTAAATATTTGATTAAAAATTATCATAGGTAACTCCAAATAATGAGTAGGGTAATTGTTCCCATGAACCTTCAATTATAGTGAGGTGTAAGAAATAATTATATCACATTTCATGAGAATTCATTACAATACCTTATTGGCGAAATCATTATTGATTAAAAATGCTTCTCTACTATAGTGTAATGTAATTATAGGTTCACTGACTAATCTTATATTTAGTTAGTTGAAATTTTCCTCACATTCATCCATATAGAGGAACATGGATCTATTCCATGTTAAGCTTATGAATTGATTAGATATCCATGAGAAATGCTCCACAAAACATCAATAATATCTAAAAAAACCAAGAAAACTTTAGATCTCAGTTAATATGATTTTTCCAGGACAATGATCAATATCCTCTATCTTTGATGGATCCATCAATATACCCTCTCCTGAGATTATATAATGCAAAAATGAAACAATTTATAACCAAAATTCAAAATTTTTAATTTTTTTCATACACTTTCTACTTCCTTAGGGTCTTCAGTACAATTCTCAAGTGATCTTCATACAATTACTTACTCTTCAAATAGATACTAATATCATCTATAAAGACTGACCCAAAATGATCAAGGTAATATCTAAATATTCTATTCATGAATTCCATGAAGATAATAGGGTAATTAGTAAGACCAAATCGAATTTATTTATATTCATAGTGCGATACCTATTATGGAATACTATCTTGGGTATATCCTCCTTTATAACCCTCATTTTATGAAATCCCAAATTAAGGTCATTATTGGAAAAGTTTTTAGTTCCATAGAGTTGAACAAAAAATTCACCAATATAGGGTAGATGATACTTGTTATTGATTGTGATCTTTTTTTGTTCTTGGTAATCAATGGAGTGTTTCAATAATACATATTTCCTCTTAACAAAAAATAATTGATTCACCCCAAGGTGATACACTTGTCCAAATGAATACTTTTTCAAGGTTCTCATGAAGTTTCTTATTCAATTCTTGGAACTAGATTAGAGTCATTTAATAGAGAGTATTTTAAGTAGGTGAGGCACCTAGTATGAGTTATATTGATAAATCAACATCATGATTTAGTGGTAGACTATGAAATTATTTTTGAAATACATTGATAAATCAATTCACATTAGGCATATCATGAATTTTGAGTTTCTCCTAAACCATTTTCCATTAATTTCTCTTTTTAATAAGAATAAAATCCATATAGTAGTTGTGATTTCCATGAGAATTTCATATCAATCATTGCACTAATATAAAATCATATGTTAGTTTAGTATATTAAATTTTACTTACGTTACTTTCAAATTAATGTGTAATTTATGTGAGAAATCCAATTCACTCCTAAGATAACATAAAATTTAACTAGAGGGAGAATAAAGAGGTTTATAGGAAGCAAATTCTCATAAGAATAAACTAGAGAAGAATCATGGAGATGTGATCATCATTCTATTTGTCATTTTCACTGATAATTCAATATATAACCATTAGGGATATGAATTAATATTCCTATATACTTATCATGATATAATTGAATTCATATAACTAATATAAAATAAGATACTCTAATATTTTAGAATACTTATCACAACCCCAAAATTATGATTTTATATTCATTCACTAATTAAAACCAAAATGGTTATTATGAACCTTAAGAATATTTGATCAGGTTGATCAATAATTCATACGATGTCTCAATCATGAAACCTAATTTTTAATATATTTAACCTTATGTTTAACCCAAATCATTCATGGCCATTATCTATTCAAATCCTTAGTGATGGTTCAAAAAGAGTTTGTGAATTTATAAAACATATCCTCAAGCGCATCAAAGCACGAGTAAAATAGGGCCTCTTGTCATGCACCGGGTGATGATTGAGTCTATATCAATAAACCCTATTCAAATTTATAACCCATAGGTACAATTGTACTATATACACTTATTATTGTACTATCCAGTCAAGGATGTAATTTCTCAAAAACCACTCACTTAATCCTCCACTAAAATTCCAAGATAATTTCCTATACATAGACTTATCGTTATAGTTCTCACTAAACATTTATCCTCCTAATTTAAAATGGTTAACTAAACCTTTTATCTAATACCAACTATAATGACATAGTATTTTCATACATAAATATATTTTATTATTATTATTAAATATATATAAAAAATACACACTTGAGGACCATAAATGTTTATTGTTTTTAGAGACCGGTTGAAAAATCTTCATATTTAATAAAACATATTAAACATCTATGATAAGGATCTTCCCCATTTTTACCCTTCATTAACATACCCTAGTTAAAAACATTCTTCATAACCTGGGGAAAGGAAACCTAAGAATGAGTGAGCCCAGATTCCTGGTAAGGGTGAACATGAGAGATATCATTTTATGATCATATGAAATCATAATATAAGAACAAGGGAATAAGATTATGAAAATAACTTTGAAAGATTATACCCAACCTATCATAGATCGTAAACATGAGTCATAGAATAAAACATTATAATTCTAAAATACATTATTCATAAGAGTGTGAAATCATCATAATTCATGAACCATAACTTGTTATTAAAGAATGGAACTGACATAGGTACATAAACTATTTTATTTATCAATTTTAACATCCATGAACATAAAAAATAGTGGATTATTCCTCATCACCTATTTCCCATTGTGGATTAATCACATTATTTTTTTTCCATTTTGGATCATTACAATTATCATATATCCCATTTTGGATCATTCATGTGGATTTTTTCCCATTTTTATCTCAATATATATAAATATTTACCCAATAAATTGGTGGGATAAATAGGTCCCACCCATTATTGGTTATAACATAACCCCTGTCCTTGGTTATAACACAACCAACATCATTGGTTATAATGTAACCACGATCACATAATGAAAAACATACATAATTGTACTAATATATCATAAAAAATTCAACATATCGTAAACCATTAAAAGAAAAATGTATCATAAATATTCTGTCATAGAATAACCCAAAAAAGGGAAATTGGTCTCATAATCATCTCATCAATTTATCATAGCTTGACCCATGTAAAAGAAATGAGTTTCATAATAATATATTAATCATAATAAAAATATTCTATAGAAATTTAAGGATGTTAAAACTATATAATATTCCCATTAAAGTATAAAAAACATCCAAGGATGTTATCTTACATGAAAAATTATTTTTAAAGATCATTTGGAACATTCTATAAAGTAAATAGCCTTTCCACTTTGAAAATAACTTCTTAAAACTAAAATTTATCCAAAAAAATCAATTAAATTTCCTTTTAAAATAAACTTATAAAATTATAATGTAATCTTTAAATTTTTGACCAGTCATAACAGAAGAAAATTCCATTCATTCCATACATGTTAACACAATGACTCCTTTCATATTTTGGTATAATCTAAAAAGGAATTGTTTGGAAAATTACAAGAATATTTATATTAGACCACTTTAAAAAAAATAAATCATGGGTAAAAATTTATTTAAAAAATCATCTGATACTAGTAAAAAATTATTTTTAAAAAAAAACATAGATATGGAAGATAAATGGTTTTCAACTAAATAGAAAAAGAAAGGCTACTTTTCATAAAAATATTAAATTGTTATCTTTAATCATTTAAGAGAGTAAAATGAAAGGATAACATGTATTTTATAGAAGTAAATAGAGGATAAGAAAATACATGATCTTCTCGAGAGTTATATCATAAGAAATGACCATTGGAAGCTTATCATAAACAATCCTCTTAAATAAAGAGACTATAACATTAAACCTTTACCACTTTGGTATATTTTGAATCATAATCCCCATGAAAGTAGGAACATTATATGGATATATATATCAACAAATTATCATAATAAAAATAATAAAATACATTCATGGGTAGTATATACACCACCCAAAAGAAATAAGTGGAGTATAAGGAATGCATCCCATATAAATTAATGTGATATGAAAATAACATACCACTTTAGTAACCTTTGAATCATAATAACCATGAAATAATAACATAATTAAATTTTTTTTGTATCATTAAAATAATTATATCATGATATAACATGTCAAAGGGGAAGTATATACACCACACAAAAGAAATGGGTGGTGAATTCATCATAAGTCTCCTTGAAATAAAAGTTAGACTAGAAATACCATAACTTAAGTATTCATTTCCATCATACATGTTTGAATATCCTATATAGTGAATTTAATTTTATTATAAATATATTAAATAATAATAATAATATGTATCATTCTATATATGATTTACTTATGAACTTTTATTCCCAGTTTATTAACAATTGATGTTAAAATTACATTCTGGGAAATAACTTCATAGTTTTCATGTATTTTTTCGGTATGGTATTATTGGTGTGATGTACTAAACCTAGATTCCACATAACCCGTGACCTGAGAATGGTTGTCCACATAACCTCAAGCACATCTCCTTTTAAGCTAGAGGCTATTGAATAATAGAGAGGGTGTGAAGGTAGTATAGCCGGGAGATGATAACCTCGTGTTAGAGTATCATAATGGATAAAATAAAATAAAAACTAAATAATAATAGTAAAGGAAGCATTGTACAATATATATATGAAATAAATAGTGTAAACATAACAAATAACTAAATAACCAAGTAGTATAAGAAATAGTTAAATGAACAACTGACACATATAATAAGAAAAATCTTTAGACGCAGTGAATGATACATATGTGGATGAATGGTATGATGATAATATAGAAATTAAAAATTAGATAAAATCATACTATACAATATTAAAAAAATAAAACTATAGGGAAAAAATCTCCAAAAGTATCTCGAGCCTAATCTCGATCCTCTGCTCATAATCTCTAGCTAAGTAGTATAAGTCAACAACCTACAGAAGGGCCCTTACCCTTTCCAGTACCTACAAAAACATAGTCTTCTCAGGTGATAAGGATGTCCTGAGTATAGTGTGAGGTAAACATATCAATATTACACCACCAACAATTTCTACATGTAATTAAAGTAGGTTATCATAAGTAAACAACATGCAAGAAAGATTTTAAGAGTAAGGCTATAGAAACCGGACCCTAAACAACCCATAGAAAATGTATTATTATAATTAAATTAGAATTATTACAAGGAACCAATCCTTAAAAACCGATCATTTTTGAAGTCTTGGTAAACTAGATACATAAATTAGTCTTCTATTACAAATGAATACACTGATTAATTTTTTTCTTTGTTCTAAATAAATAACTTCAAGGATAAATCCACCTCATCTAGTAAATACCTACATATCCTTCATAGTATCCTTCTTGGATTCATGGGGAATGAAACATAATAAGGGTGAGATAAAATGATTAGTAATGTAAAAATATAGAGGAATAAATAATGAATGAATGAAAATAGTCAATATGGGAAGGTAAATAAGTGACCATACAAGCCATCAAGATAACTAGGTAGGGAAAAATAAATATGGAATGTTAAGAAAATAAAACACATAATATTGAATCAAAGAATTGAAAATGAAATGCTTCCATATATATGTCGACACAAATTCTCATGTATGAATAATAATTCAAACTAATATGAAGGAAAATGCATAATTATTGGACGCCATGTTTCCTAGGTACAAGGAACTATTACTGTTAAAACCTTCCACTAGAGTGTTTAGAATATCTGATAAAACCCCATCTAATTTTCACAACTAATTTGACCCATGATACTATCAACTCATCGAGAGACTTTCATTAACCTATCCCCAACCCGTAGGGCTTACCAAAAATGGTCCCTAACCCATGTCTTACCTATACAAAGCATTTATCATATCAAATGAAAATATTACTTATCAAATATCCATATTGAATAAGGAATATAAAATTATCAATATTTCCCTAAATAATAAAATAAAAATTAAAATATACATCATGTTTAAAATGGTATACAATTTATATAATATTAATATCTATGATAAATGAAATAGAAAATTATGGTAAAATTCAACGTTCAATGATCATAGGTGATTGATTATTTCAAGGGGAATAAAAAATGAATCATGGAAGTGAATATGAGTACAATCATTAGAAAAATCAATATTAAACCATTTAAGGGAACAATAATTATGTTATCAATACAAAACATCCCAATGGAGTAAAAATTAAGGGTTGTTGTTGTTGATGAATAGAGATACCATAAAAATATCTTTTAAAAGAATTCTTGAGGAAAATATCCTTCTGTTTTGAAAAACTTTTGAAAAACGTTTTCATTGAAAATCACTTTGGAAGAAAATTTATTTATAAATTAACCTTTTAAACATGAAATGAAATCTTTAATGAAATTACGACATGTAAATCCATACAAACCATATGAGGTAAAAATAATATCCCTTTTGCATGATTAAAGGATAGAAAGATTCCTTATTCCGAAAGCAACAAGAATATTCCTTTGAAAAAATTGGTAAAAGAGAAAAGGGTAAAAATTTCTTTACCAAATCATATGAAATTATTTTTTAATTTATTTTAATAAAACATGATTTTTAGATGAAATCAGGTTCTCTTACTGATGAGAGAAACAAAGTCAGTTTTTCTTAAAAAAAATTTCTAAAATATTTTGAGTACCAAAAGTGTGGAAAATTTTACTAATAATTGAAAATGGTCATGAATAATGATAGGAGATTAAATGAAAGTTTTCATTGAACAATGTTCAAATAATTTCCTTTAATGTAAATATCATTGAAATATCATAAAAGTTGTTGTCGTGAAAGATAATCTTTAAACATTCCAAAGTGTCCCACACCACTTTGAAACATTTTAAAATCATAAGCCTCATCGAGGAATAAAATTAAATGAAAGTTACAATATCATGATAGTAAAGATATTAATGCGATTTCCTGAAAAGGGTATTTTATAAACCATGTAACAGAAACTAGGTGCATAACAATAAATAAGTCTCAATGGAATGTAAATTGAGACGAAATCCCTTACCACTGTGGTAACAAATGAATTAAATAAAAGAATAATCATGAAATAGAAAATTTAAATAACAAGAATATAATACAATTAATGATATTATATATAAATGTGGCAGTATATACACCATATTTAAGAAATTAGGTGTACAACAATAAAGTATGCCTTATAGAAAGGAAAGTGAGTTTAGAATCCATTACATCGTGTTTCCTTTCAAGTGAATGTACTTTAACCTTCTGTATAAAGGGTTTAAACATGTTTGTAACTTATAAAATAACTATATTAATATTTATTATATCATATATTGTCCCCTTATATTATCTTATTACCCTTGTGTTAATAACCTTTTATTATTTTAACTATTTCGGGTGTTAATTTCCTAGTTTTTTGAGTATGTTTTAACTTGTTATTTATTATTCTTATTATATATATCATTGTTTCATAATATCCATAAAATAATTTTTTTTTCATGTCATATATATACATTATATATATGTATCTATAATAATCTATAATGTTTGGACATAATAAATGAAATGAACTATTTATGGAGATGGTAGTTTGTACGTACGCATGAATACTACTTTCAATTCATTTTCATATTTTAAAAGAATGAAAAGTAAGTGATATTTATATATATGTATATTATAATTAAATTAACCTATTTATGTAAAATATTTCATATATATATTTTTTAAATTATACTTAATACGTTCCATTTTTAGTGTGAATGAATCACATCACTTTGAGGGGGCGGTAGTTGACACTTCCCCAAACATTGTTATCATATTAACGACAAATTGAAAGAATTAAATGTATTTTTTTATAAAAGGTATAAATAATTATAAAGAAACAATAAATATCATATATAAAATATATAAATAGAGTGCCCATCATAATGGCCAACCATGAAATTTGGTAAAGGAAAAATAAACAATCATCGTTTCGTAAGGCGGTAGTTTGTGATACACAGAAACAATATGTTAGTTACCCATTAGATAGAGGTGTGTGTTAGTTTAGGTTGAAACCTTAATGAAAAAATATATATATATTTAAGATACTTGTGCTATTATATTAACATTGAAGAATAATATTTGAGGTGATGGAAAAGTGAATTAAATAAAAGTGATCGTTGGAAAGGGTTACCTTATAAATTAGGTAACTCCTTTTGGTGTATACTTAAGGGATTTCTTGGAAGTATTGTTTCCCAAATGGATGACTCAATTTCAAGGGGAGGGATTTTGGGAATCTATATGGGCTAATATTGGCTGAACCTAAGTGGTTTGGGAGGTGTGAGGAATGGGGAGAGGTGGTGTCCTTTTTTAAGGGCGGAAAATGACTCACTTGGTATTTTTGAAAATAAGTTAGGTGTACCCACGTTTTCACCTAAACAAAGTCTTAAAAAACCAAACAAAATTTAAGGTGAAGGACTGAATTATGGCTAGAAAATGGGTTCTGGAAAAGTGGTTTGGTCATTTGGTCTCTTAAGTTAAAGGTTTTTTCCTTCATTAAGATTAATTTATTTTTATAGTTGTAATTAATTTTAATTACTTTCACTAATATTTTAGGTAAAAAATAACTTTTGTCTTGTTAGAAATTATAATTTATTCTGATTCCAAATATGGAATCCATACTTTCAAATTCTAGTCATATAATTGGCATAAATTAATTTGAAATTCACCCCACAAGCGGGATGACGATGGGTTTTTTTTAAAGTAAAAATTTATGAAAGTTTGCTATGTTTTTATAATCAATTTAAAAGTGAATTTGTTTAAAATGAAATAAATTATATTTAATTATATAAATATTTTCTTATAAAAACTTAATACTAAATAAATTTATAATTTAACCTTATAGATAAACTATTTGAAAAATAAGTTTTGAACTAAAATTCGGTATTTTTAACTCTTCATTAAAAATGATGTTGCCAGAAAATTTAAAAAATTAACCCTAACATAATTTTTATATTTATATTTTAAATTTGAAGTTTATTTTTACATATCAATTCAATTAAAGTGTCAAATTTCATATTTAAAATGGATTCATCATTAAAATTTAGTAAAATTGCCATTATAAAAATATAGGGTTTTATGTGTAAAATAGGGTTTGTTCTTATATTATGAATGTCAAACCTAATGAACGAATAAAAAAATATTTTTTTGAATATATAAAATATATATTTCATTAAAATAATTCACTAATTTTTATTAAGATAAAACTCCTTTGGAGGCCTAAAAATAAAAAAATTACTTTATATGTCCAATTGGTTCTTATTTTCATTTCTCATTAATTGGTAACCAATGAATTCATTTTATATTGGTGTAAAACATAATTTTTATAAGTTATTAAATACTATTCATAAATTCTAATTTAAAATAAATTTTATATAATATTATATTAAATAATAACATTTTAACAATACATTGTTATTTGGTAAAACTCATTCTTGCATGTAACAGAAGCTATCAAGGAAGGTTTATCTTGTTTGTAACACAAGCTATTGAGAAAGGTCACTCTTATGTGTAATGCAAGATAACTCAGTGTGGCATTAATAGAAAGATATATCTTGTCTTTAATTTATATAAAATTTTAAATATATAATAGATTCTTTATATGTTATATTCCCTTACACACTTGGTGATGCATGTCATACATGAAATCGAATACAAATTTGTACTTTAGAATTTATTGTGTATTACATTCTCCAAACCTTAATTAAATTGTGTCCTCACAATTTAAACTCAATATTGGTAATATATTGTTTGATATTTAACACATTGAAATACCACATCATGAGAAGGGTTCATACAACATCCTCTAGATTAGAGAGAATGGGAAGTACATAGATCACATGGACTAACATGTAACTAGGTTTCTAAGTAAGAGAACAGCATTGGAAAGTAGAGATGCGTACTTGATGAAAAAATGAAAATATTTATAGGGAGTGAATGAGATCATCAATAAAAAACAATTAAATGATCAATAGAAAGTTCAGTGCCTAAAATCCATAAATATATGATGATTTAGAATACAATTGGTTCAAAAAAATTATGTTATTAGGACAAAATTTTATGTAAAAGTTATTTTCCTAATTTTGGGTAATTCTTTTGCTGACTAATAATATAACGAAATATTTTTAATTAATAGGGTTAAATTTCATATGAACAATCCTAACATTTGGTTATTCTTCGATTAAATTCTAATTCAACCGTTTACTCCTAGAAATTAATTACCAATAATAAATTTTTATCCCTCAAGCCCTAAAAGAAACAATTAAAGGATCATAAGGCCTATAAATGAGTGACAAGTCTAACTGTTTGTCCTTAAATATCATACGAAACTAATATGGTTAATATCTTAATCTATAATCCTAAAAATTGATACAACTCATTCATCATTATCATTTATTCATCAAATTGTTTAACTAAAAACCAATAAAACTTAACCATGACATTGTGTAGGTCAGTGGTTGGCGTGAAACTCTTATCATCCTTTGTCCATGGGTTCAAGACATGTGGCCTTTCCAGATTTTATAGGTTATCAGTTGGAATATAGGATATAATTTTCTAAAACCATATTAATATAATATCAATAATAAATCTAACAGACATCTTGTAAATTTAATCCCTGAATAGACTCTTAACTAGGGTTTTCAATAAAACCATTTTTTATTAAGTATCATAATCTTATTTGGAAATTAGTATGATTTAAATACTTATCATATGAACCCTAATGGTTTTAAATACTTTTAATAATACATCTATATAAATGACATGGAATAATTACTCAAATAATATTATCCTCTAAAACATTTCTAAAATGAAAATTATTCATGTGAAGTTTCATAATTCATATAGACAAAATACCATTGGTAAAATACATCTACAATTTAATTATTGAATCCTGAAAATGATTTATCAAAATTGGTCCTTCTTTATTATAAGGTTTAACCATAATATAATCTTTTGTATTTATAGATAATGACACCTTATATTCAATATAAACATCCTTATGCTTAACCTAGGAAATTCATTGTCAAAATCCTTCATGAAGGTTTGTAAAAAAATGTGAATTATCCTAAAAATATACCCAAGGAGTGTAAATCCAAGTGTTTAGTAGGACTCATTGTCGTGTACCTGGTTACTCCAAGTTAGGCCTCAGAACACCTTATTAGAGTTGTTACTCCATGGTACATATGTTCCAGAACCACATCCACTTGTCATATCCATACAGGGATGTATTTCTAGGAAGACCCAAAAAATCTATACTTTATGAAAATTCGAGGGTTTTATTCTATAATCATCCTCAAATTCTACCTTAGGGTTCAGTTCTCTAATCTAGGATATCCTAAATCTAGTTCGAAAGGATGCTACTAAACTTCATTTAATACCGAATGTAGCTACCCAACCCCAGATATCCCATAGCCGGTGTTTACTACTAATAAAATTGGTATGATTATAATGAATAAATACCTAAAGGATTGATCGGTTTTGTAGACTTGGTAATCTAGATACATAAATGATTCTTTTATTAAAAATTAACACTCTAATTATAAAATGATTTTTTTCTTCTTTCTAAAAAAATAACTTCACGGATAACTCTAATTAATATAGTAAATCCATACAAATTTTTCATAGTACGATTCTTTGATTCTGGGGGAAAGAAACATAACAAGTCTGATCTCAAATTCATAGTAAGGAAAAAATAGAGCGGAATCAATAATGAATCAATGAGAATAGTCAATTTGTAAAGGTAAATAATTAAACACACATTCCATTCTAATAACTAGATAAGGAAAAATAAATATGGAAAGGTAACAATTGAAACACATGACATTTAATCAATGAAATGAAAATAAAATGTATGAATAGATATATAGATACAAAATCTAATGGATGAATAATAATTGGAACTAATATGAAGGAAAATGATTTATTATTAGATGCAATGTTTCCTCGGTATGTGGAACCATTACCATCAAGACCTTTTATAAGAAAGTTTAGCATATTGGGTACAGACCCATCTAATTTGTGCAATTAATTCATCCCATGAGACTACCAATGCATTGATGGGATTTTATTAACCAGTTCCTAACCTGTAGGTATTACCTTAAATGGTCCCCAACCCATGTCTTACTAGTCCAAAGCATTCCACATATCGAATAAAAATATTACTGATCAAATATCCATATTGAATAAAGAATGAATAATTATCAATATTTCCCAAAATAATCAAATTACTATCAAAATAGTCACTGTATGTAAAATGGTATATGATTTAGGAAATAATAATATATATTATAAATAAAATTTATAAATTATGGAAAATGTGATGTTCAATGATCATAAAATATTGAATACTTCAACGGTAATAAAAAACGATTCAAAGAAGTGAATTTGAATACTATCCTTGTCCAAATAAATAATAAACCATTTAGAAGAATAATAATTATGGTATCAAAACAAAAAATACCAAGTAGACAAAAAATAAAGGGTTGTTGTTGATGAATAGAAATACCATAAAAAATATTTTAAAATAATTCTTGAGGAACATAATCTTATTTTTTTAAAATCATTTTGAAAAAAATTTCTTTGAAAATTTCTTTTGAGAAGATTTTATTTAAAATTTAATATTTTAAAGATGAAAAGGTAAATTCAATTAAATGATGGTGGGTAAATCTATACAAGCTGTATGAGGAAAAAAGATCATTCCTTTTGTATGGTTAATGGTTAAAAAGATGCATGGTTCGGAAAACGACAAGAAAATTCTTTTGAAAACATTGGTAAAAGAAAAAATGGTAAACATTTATTTACCAAATAATTTTTAATGCATTTTTGAAAACATTTTTATAAAAAATGGGTTTTAGAGGAAAATAGGTTCTCTGAATTAAGAGAGAAAAAAAGTCAGGTTTTCTTAAAAATATTTTCTTAAACATTTTGTGTACCAAAGAGTGAAAAAATGGTAATAATTCTAAAAAATGGTCATAAATAACCATAGAATATAAAATTAATGGTTTAATTGAACAATTAATACGTATTTCCCTCAAATGGAAATAACTTTGAAATATCATTAAAGTTATTGTTGGGGAAAAATATCTATACATTCCAAAGTGGCCCATACCACTTTAAAACATTTTAAATCACAAGAATCATGAAGGAATATAATTAAATTAAAGTTATAATATCACAAGATTAAAAATATTCATGATATATCATGCAAAGGGAATGTATATACAAAATATAAATGAAACTAGGTTAATAGAAACAATTAAGTCTCAATAGAATGTGAATTGAGATGAAATCTTTTACCATTGTGTTAACAAATTAATTAAAAAACCCAAAGGAAATAATCCTAATATAAAAAATTTAAATATAATAAATATAATATAATTCATGATATTATATGTAAATATAGTAGTATTTATAACATATATAATAAATTAGGTTCCCAACAATAAAGTATGCCTAATAAAAAGAGAAGTGATATAAGAATCCATTACCTCATGTTTCCTTTTGGGTGAGCATCCTTTAGCTACCAAAATATGGGGTTTAAACATATCAATAAATTCTAAAATAACTATATTAATATTTATGATAAAATATATGATCCTCTTATATTATCATATTACCCATTTGTTAATAACCTTTCATTATTTTAACTATTTTGTGTGTTAATTGCCTAGTTTGTTGAGTATGTTTTTACTTGTTATTATTATTCTAATTAAATATATATTGGTTTCATAATATAAAGAATTTAAACCATATTTTTAATATCATATATATCAAGTATATATATGTATCTATAATAATCAATAATGTTTGTCGATATGAAATGAAATGCACCGTTTATGGAGACAGTAGTCCGTACGCATGCATGAACACTACCTTCAATTCATTGTCATATTTTAAAATAAAGAAAAGTAAATTACATATATATACATGTATATTATAATTAAAATACACTATTTATTTAATATAATTCATATTTTTTTATTTAAATTATCCTTAATATGTTCCATGTTTAGTGTGAATGAATCCCATCACTTTGAGGGGGTGGTAGTCTACACTTTCTCAAACGCTGTTATCATATTAACACAAAATAGAAGATATTAAATTAATTTTTTATAAAATGATTAAAAATGTATAAATACATAATAAATATAATTTATAACCTATATCAATATATTTTCCAAAATAATGGCCAAGCATTAAAATTGGTAATGGAAAAAATGAACAATCATTGTTTTGTGGTGCGATAGTTTTCTGTACAGAGAAAAAATATGTTCGTTACCCATTAAATTTAAGTGTTTGTTAATGTAGTTCAAACACTTAATATAACAAAATAAAATTATATTAAATATACTAGTGTTCTTATATGAACATGTAAGAAGAATATTTGAGGTGGTGAAAAATTAAATTAAAGAAAAGTGATCATTGGAAAGCATTACCTGAAAAACTAGGTAACTCCTTTTGGTGCATACCAAAGGGATTCCTTGGAAGTATTTATGAAAAAAGGGATTCTTCATGGTCAAGGGGATGGATTTTGGGAAGCTATATGGGTATATATTTTCCTAAAATAAGTGGTTTTAGGGGTGCGAGGAATGGGGAAAGGTGGTTGCCTTTTATAAGGGAGGAAAAGGACTCACTTGGTATTTTTTATAAGTGGTTAGGTGTACCCATGTTTATACCTAAATAAATTATTCAAAAACCCAAAAAACTAAATAATTAATGGTTAATGGACTAATACTGTCCATATAATTGGAGTTGGAGAATTGGATTTTTCATTTCATCTCTTAAGTTAAAGGTTTAGTCCTTTATTATGTTTTATTTTACCTTAATAATTATAATTAATTTGACTTACATTCACTAATATTTTTGGTCAAAAACAAACTTGGTATTATTATAAATTATAAATTATAATGATTCAAAATATTAAATCCATTTTCAAAATTCAAATAATATATGTGGAAGAAATTTATTTAAAATTCATCATGTAGGTGGGATGACAATGTATGTTTTTTAAAACAAAAATGTATGAAAGTTTGCTATGTTTTTATAATAATTTACAAATTGAAGTTGATTCCAAGGAAATAAATTGTTTTAATTTATAAATATATTATATAATTGATCATAAAAAACAATTAAAAGTATAATTTAACCTTGTAAATAAATTATATGAAAAAGCACCTTTGAGATAAATTTCAGTATTTTTAACAATTCATTGAAAAAATGATTTTTTTACAAGAAATATTAAAAATTCACACTAAACTAATTATTATTATTTTATTTCAAATATGAAGTTTATTTGGAAATATTAAATAAATTAAAGTGTCAAAATTTCGATTTAAAATGGGTCACCATTAAAAGGTGGTAAAATTAACTTTAAAAAAATATAGATTTTTATCTCTAAAATGTAGGTTCTCTGCTCAGTGGAAGCACGTGGGTGGGTTTACCCAACTTTAATTTTTTCCATTAATAATGATCAATCTGAGATACATCATGATGATAAAACTCTAGATCTTCAGAATAGAATGAATAACAAAAGAAAAAGAGGGGAGTCCCAGAACCATGGAGAGGATCATCATATGTTGGTTATAATTAATTTAATTAAATGAAAAGAATTACCTTCATGGAATTATCTATTCATTGATGTTTTCGGTCATGATCCAATGTAATCCATCATTATGTCAAAGAATCCAAGTGAAGGCTTCCACTAGTGGTGATCCACGCGTGCTCCACATATCTCTAGACGCCGTCGAAGGGATCTCCGAGTGCTATCATGGAAGTGCCTCCTATTGTGATGTATATATTCAATTGCCTTGAGAGATTCTTCCAAAGTGCTCTCCTTGATCTAGTGTATGATTAACTATATCATGACATGAGAGTGTTCTTGGTGGAAAAAGAATTCTCTCTTGGCTTGAGAGCTTTTTCAGATACGTTGTGCACAACCATAGGGAATGTCTAGGCTCATGAGAATAATATAAATAGGATTTTAATTACATAGAATAATACAATGAATTAATTACCTGAAATGAGTTATTCATTTCATTTAATTATTTGTAAGACCCTTTGTCAAATAATAATAGTTTACTATTATTATAACTTGACAATTCCCAATGAATTACACCTAATATTATTTAATTAAATAAATAATATTATTTCTCAAAAATCCCTAGAAAAACTACATGTCATGTATATTAATACACATGGAGTGTACTTTTTTTTCTATTTTCTTTATTTCCTCCACCACATTTATTAGACCTTTAATAATGACTATTTATTTCTTAAACAAGTATCATTGCATTATTCACTAATAAATATATTATTTCTCCCACAATATATTCTCTTGAATAACTAGAATTAAAATAAATATGATCAGGCATCTTTGAATAATTATTAAACCAAAATTGGGAATAATCTTTATTCAACTTGTTAAATAAATATTTAACTAAGATTCTTGGACACACTTATTGAGTGACCTTCTAGGCCTATTTCTCAGTGGCATTATGCCGAACCTACCTATAGTCCAAGGTTAACGTCTAGAAACATGCCAAGGAACCCATAAAGAAAGAAGTTAATGCCGCAATGATGTGTCACTTCCTACGAACACTTACCGTGTAATGTAATCCCTTTGTATCGATATATCGAATCAAGGGGATTTCATGATAGCGCCATCAACCCATGTGCTCGATTATTATTTATTTAACTTCCTGGAATTGAACTTTCGCATTCCTCATAATGGAAATGGATATATTAGTCTATATCAATTCCATTAAAGGTACTGAGATATATACTTCCGTTATGGAACATAAGGGACAAATCCTTTCTCGCATTATCTATTAATGCAATATTACTCGTGACACACCCAACATATCATTCCTCGCTATGAACAGTGTGTCATCACAGTATTCGTCAATACATCTAATTGTGCGAGTTGTAATACCCATTAATAATAATATTAAAGTATAATGACCAATACATACGTTCACAGATATGAACATCCAATGACACTATGAAATGCATATTTCTTACTGGTGGGTCTCGTTCTCATAATATCCTCTTGGATATTACCAAGGGCACACACCATGAGAAGGTTCCTCAATGTTTTATGAGTCCTCACTCCTAATGTCCTGTATTATTTTTTTCCCTCAAATAACATCATATGGCCATAAAACATATTTTCAAGAATAGTGTTATGGAAGTTCTGGGTTCTCATCATAGTAGGGATCCGCTATGACCCTTACGTGCAACACCTATCCTTTGGAAATTATCACATGCTTTGTCATGAAAAAGAACAATCACGATGTGATAAGGTATTTATTAATGAATAAAGTTTAAATTAGTTGGTTCTAGGCCACCAAATCCAATAGACTCATACTTGGACTAGAGAAAACTGCTACCAAGCTTTAACCCACTAGCTCTCACATGATATTCACGCTTCTCCTAAGATATGACTTTAGCCATGGGGTCTACCACTTTCTCTTCTGTGGGAACTCTTCTCACTAAAAATTAACCCCTTTGATAGGAATCCCTCAAGAAGTGATAATTATGGGGAATGTTCTTTGGCTGTTCATGCGACCTTGATTGTTTTGCAAGAGCCACCGCTGTAGTATTATCACAATACAATGTGAAAGGATCTTTACTGGTAGGCACCACATCAAGATCCTAGACATTATAATGAATACATAAGGCTTACATGGACGTATCTGAAGCTACTATATATTCAGACTCTACTATAGAATCGACAATAGATGGCTGCTTTGAACTCTTCTGGCTCACAACTCCTCCATTGAGAAGGAAAACATATCCTGATTGAGACTTCAAATCATTCTTATTTGTCTGAAAACCAACATCAACATACCCTCTAATGACATTCTCCTCATCTCTCCCATACACCTGGAACATATCTGTAGTTCTTCTCAGATACCTAAGGATAGTCTTAACACCAGTCCAATGATGTTCTCCAGGATTTTCTTGATATCTGCATACCATGCTTAGTGCACAGGCAACATCAATCCTGGTACATAACATGGAATACATGATGGATCCTATAGCCGAAGCGTATGAGATCTTAATCATCCTATATTTCTCCTGTTGTGTCTGAGGACAAATTTTCTTAGAATGATTTAGGCCATGTGACACTCGAACCAATCCCGTCTTGGATTTTTCCATACTAAATATCTTTAGTATCTGGTCAATGTATATACCCTGACTTAGTCCAAGAAGCTTCTTGGATCTATCGCAAATGATCTTTATCTATATAATTTAGGCTTCTTGACCTAATTATGGCATGGATAAACACTTTTTCAACCAATCCTTAACTGACTATAAGACTGAGACATTATTTCCAATAAGTAATATTTCGTCAACATATACTACTGGGATAATGATCTTATTCCCATTAAACCAATTATAAACACATGGATCACATTCATTCTTAATGAAATAAAATTACTTTATGGATTCATTAAATTATATTTTCCATGACCTAGATGCTTCATTTAATCCATAAATGGGTTTCTACAACTTGAAAACCCTTTTGGCTTCACCTGGTGTCACAAACCCTACTGGTTGTATCATATAGACATCTTCCTGAAGGTTCCTATTAAGGAATGCTATTTTGACATCCATATTCCAAATATCATATTCATGGTAAGCTACTATAGAAAGTATGATTATTATGGATTTAAACATGGAAAATGGCAAGAAGGTTTCATCATAGTCAATTACTTGATGCTGTCTAAACCCTTTATCCACTAGCCTTTCTTTATTGGTGCTAACTTGACCTTCCATGTCTAGCTTTCTCTTGAATACCTATTGGCATCCAACATTCTTTACATCAACTGGATCATTGACTAGAACCAATACATGGTTTTGATACATGTAATCCATCTCAGAATTTATATCTTCTAGCTATCTTACACCTTCTAATCTCTCTACTTATTTTTTGTAGGATAAAGGTTCATCATTGTCCAACAATAATGATTGACCATCCTCAATGACTAGGATACCAAATCTCTCCAGTTACCTTACCTCTTTTTAGCTCCTATTTAGTACTTGTGTTTTTGGAACCTCTTCCATGGGGTTATTTGGAACTTTTTACTATACCAACTCTTGTATATATTGAGCATTAACTTCATCTAACTAAATATTTCTCCCACTATCCTTTTTGAGGATGTTCTCCCTCTCATGAAAGAAATTGTTTTTATAAAAAATCACTTTCTTTTCTGAAGGGTGATATAGGTAATATCTTTTTGTTTCCTTAGGTTATCCTATAAAGATAAACCTCATGACCTGGGGTGCTAGTTTGTTTCCCAAGAAGGCCTTAACAAACACCTTGTATCCTCACACACGTGTGTATGAAAAAATGGATTTCTTTCCATTCAATAACTCCAAGAGAATTCCATTTTCCACCTTATTTGGTAGTAAACTTAATGTGTATGCTACAATTTGTAATGCATATCCCCAGAAGAATAATGGAAGATTTTTATAACTCATCATCAACCTCACTATGTCCAAAAATGTGTGGTTCCTCCATTCACTGAAACCATTCCACTGTGGTGTATAAAGAGTCGTCTGTTGAGATAGAATTCCAGAATCCTGTAAAAGGTAGATGAACTCTTGGTTTAGATATTATCCACCTTTATCCGATCGAATATTCTTTATCTTCTTACCAAGATGATTCTATACTTTAGTCTTTAATTCCTTAAATTTATCCAAAGACTCTTACTTATACCTCATTAAGTAGATATATCCACATCTACTCAAATAATCAGTAAAAGTAATGATGTAAGAATATCCACCTCCATATTCAACTAGAAATGGCCCACACACATCTGTGTGCACAAATCATAGAATCTCTGTGGCCCTTTTACCATGTCCACCAAAAGGAGGTTTGGCCATTTTAACTTCTAAACAAGTGGGACATCTATCAAGTGGTTTTATCTCATTAGAGCTTAAATAACCATCTTGTAGAGCTTTGTCAAGTGCTTCTCGTTTACATGACCAAGACGGTGATGCCATAACTGGGTGATGTATGAATCATATGAGTTTGTTTAATTATCAATTGCCAACACTTGGTTTTAGTAATTTAATACATACAAACCATTATTTAAATGGGCCATACCATAATATACATTGTTCTTATACAATAAAAAAACCTTATTTACAAACATGAAAATAAATCCATCCATAGAAAAACATGATAGAAAAATTATAACACTAGGCATAGAATTACAGTTATGTAAAACCAAAAGAATCCTAGTTGGCAATGAGATATGGTAATCAACAATGGATAACACATCCAACCTCGCACCATTGGTAACTCAAAGATCCACCTCTCTTCTAGAAATATTTCTAAATCTACTTTGTTACTTCATTAGATCACAGATTTGAGCCCCACATGTTGTATCTAATATCCAATGTGTAGAAATAGAAAGTTTACACTAGAAAATGGACATACCTTTAGCATCCCCACGATTATATGTTCAATTCCTCTTCCAGTGGTATGGATTTACACATTCAAGACATACTGCCTCTCATTCCTTGACCTACCTTTGGACATTTCCATTCTTGGAGGGATAGTACTTGGGGGCTTCAGACTGTTTATAAATCCTTGGACCCTTTTCCTTGTCCTTCCTTTTCTTATTAAACATACAGACTGTGGGTTTTACTTTCCCCATGTCCTTATCTACTTGGAGAATTAAGGTCAGAAGGTTTGATAGACTATTCTCATCGTTTCTCATGATTTAGTTGATAATAAAGATATAGGAGGTCTTGGGTAGTGATGATTGGATGAGATCTGTATGCAACTCATCTGGGAACTTAATCCTGAAGATGTCAAGGAATTCAATGTAGCCAATAAGTTTGACTACATGAGACCCATCTAGCATAGACTCTCCAAGCTTAGTTGTGAATAAAGCATTGGAGATCTCATATCTATTCTATCTCACCTTCTCTTGATAGATATACTTAAAGTGATAATTCATTCTATATGCGTCCATGTTTTCATGTTGCTTCAATAGATCATTAGACATGGACGATAGCATGAAACATTGGACATCTATGTCTTCATCCATATCTTTCATATAGAGAGATATTTCTTCATCACTGGACTCTTTTCCAAGTGAAACTAGAATGGGATCCTCCAACACATACAATTTCCTCTCATGGAGAAGGATGACGCGCAAATGCATCTCCCACTTCTAGAAATTGATGCCGGTGAAAAAGCTTTCTTTCTTGAGTATGGTTCCAAATGATATTTTTGAATTCATTTTTCTTTAAATTTATAAAAAATAAGACAAGAAAATATTTAGTAATTTATCATGATAAAAATGAGATAAATAAATAAATTAATACTTATTAGTCTCCCACTATTTTATTGAAATCCAATAGCCCTCACCATTGACTTCAGAATATTATGTTTCTTGAATATTCTAGTGGAAAGGATCCATATTTCCATTTTCATTACCCTAACTTGGGTTGTTTAAGCAACTTGAATTGTTTAGGTAGGAATTCAAATGTCATCTGCATTAACTCGCAGTTCCTTGATCTGCTGAGTGGAATCCCCAATCTTGAAATCCTTTTTTTTGGATTTACTCAAAATTTGCCTCTTGGTCACACTAAGTACTACTGTGGAAATCAACCCTTGATGTGAACCAAGTCAAGTCAACCCAAAATATTGAATTATATTTCCCCGATACTTTAAATCACCCCAACTAGGGTTGGTCAAGCACTTTGAACTATGTTTCAATTCTATCAAATTTTAAGGAAGTCTATACCAACTTAATATTTCTTTGAGGGATTTATCCTTATACATAAATTTAAATTTTATTATATTTATTACATTATTTTTAAAATTAAGTGGGATATACTTAAGTGATTAACCATGTCTAAGATAATATTTACGCATAAGCTGGTCTTATTTTAGTTCCATCGCTAATGCTTATATAATTCATTAATTGTGTAATCATGATAACACAACCACAATAAATGAACCATGTAAATGAAAAAAATAAAATAAATGGTATAATAATGAGATTTTTCTATTGGTTATTTTATCTAGAAGTTGATAAACTAACCCAAGATATCGGGGAGAAACACCTTGAACCTTTTGAGTTTGTGTTTATAGATTTCCACTTGCCCACCTTTGTATATCATTGGATTGGTTTCACCTTGGATCTTAACTTGAGCCAACTCCACTATGTTGGGAGCTCTATCCATTACATATGCTTTTACGTCACTCATAGGTGAGGGGTAATATGGGGTTTTACATAAAACAAACCTTGGGCATGCATGCTCTAGATATTATTGAGGAGAAGGCTCACAGGCCAAAAAATTTAATTTAAATAAATAAATTAAAAGAAACTATCCACATACAATGGTCTTGGTCTATCTCATGATCATCCATACATGAAACGATATTTACACATAAATAAAACTATCATTCAGTTATTTAATTGTTCTTGTTTAAGATAAATCACACTCAAATCAATTAATTATCTTTAATTAATCAATCCTTTTATCTTAAACCCTTTTCCTAAATTTCCTTGAGATTCTCATCCATCATAATTTTAAACATGTAAATTAATTTAAAATTATCTTTGTATGTAAATTATACCTTGGAGGAAACATAGTTAATTCTCATTCATAGCTACCCAATGATTAGAAATGAATATTACATAGATGTTAAATTAAACACACTGATATATATAAAACACCTATCATGTTTTGTGCCTTAGATTTATGCCTGCACCATGGTACACATCTCAAGGGTTTATATAATATGATAAAAAATTTAATAAATATTCTTAATTTGGATGAGTACATGATGTGTAGTTCCAACTACATAGTGTGTAATATCATTCACCATCCATACGAATTATATGCCTGAGGATATGGCTTGTAGATGTAATTTGGAAATTTTCGAAGTACACGACTTGGCCAGTGGGCTACATGCTGTGTAGTGTCCGCATTACATGGTATTCAGATGGGCAAGGTGTGTATGGGGTACATGGTCCAAACCTAACCCAAAGGGACTACATGTCGTGTCCTGTGGGCCACATGGTGTGTAATCTGGAAACCGTGTGCCAGTTGTTCCTGGTCAACACATAGAGTCATTTAAGACTTAGATAAACTCCAACGCATATCTTGGCTTAGCATATCAGTCCTGGTCTATTGAACCTTGACTACACAGCGTGTACTGCCGAATACAGACCACATGATCTGGTGTTGTACTTTCAGGAACCATTGGAACCTCCAAATGAGATCCTCTATTTTATTTTAATCAAAATTAAAAGAAAAAAAATCATTTCTATATAGTGAATGAGAAACGAAAGAGGAGGAACAAATATTCAGATTGAGATTTGCAGAATGATTAAATTGAATTGAAACAACTAAAATTTTAAATTCATAAATTATAAAAAAACTAAATAATTATAATCAATGATATGACCCCTCTAATACCACTGTAGGTTCTGGGAATAGCGAAAGCGCGTGGGTGGGTTTTCCCAAATTTATTTATTTTTCATTAACAACGATCAATCCCTAATCTATCACGATGATAAAACGTCGGATCTTTGAAATAGAACAAATAAAAAAAGAAAATGTGGGGAGTCCCAGAACCATGGAGAGGATCATCATATATTTTTTATAATTAATTTAATTAAAAGAAAACAATTACCTTGATGGAATTCTCTCTTTGTTGATGTTTTTGGTCATGATCCAATGTGATCCTTCATTGCATCATAGAATCTAAGTGCAGGCTTCCTCTAATGGTGATCTACCCATGCTCCACGTATATCTGGACCTCACCGAAGGGATATCTGGGTGCTAGCATGGAAGATCCTCTACTTGTGATATCCGCCTTCGATCACCTTGAGAGAAGCATGCAAAGTGCGCTCCTTGATCTAGTGGAGGATGATATCTCTCGTAAATTGAGAGTATTCTTGGTGGAAAAATAATTCCCTCTTGGCTAGAGAGATTTTTTAGATCCATTGTTCAAAACCATAGAGAATGACTAGGCTTATAAGAATAATATATTTGGGATTTTAATTACACAGAATAATAAAATGAATTAATTACTCGAAAGAATTTATTCATTTTGTTTAATTCTTAGTAAGACACCATGTCTAATAATAACAGCTGACTATTATTATCACCTGACATGCGCCCAGTGAATTAATCCTAATATTATTTAATTAAATAAAAAATATTTTTTCTCACAAATTACCAGAAAAAATATATTTAATGTATATTAATACACACGGTGTATACTTTTGTTTCCATTTTCTTTATTTCCTCCACCACATTTATTAGACATTGTATAATATCTATTTGTTTCTTAAATAAATATCACTTCATTATTCACTTATAAATATATTATTTCAACCACAATATATTGTCTATAATAACAAGTGTCGAAATAAATGAGATCAGGAATCTTTGAATAATTATTAGACCACAATCAAGAATAATATTTATTCAACTTGTTAAAAGGATATTTAACTCAGATACTTGGACACAATTTGTGTGTGACCCTTTAGGCATCTTTCTTAGTGGCATTAGGTGAAGCCTAGCTAAAGTCTAAGGTTGGCATCTAGCAACATGAAAATGAACCCATAGATAATGAAGTTAATGCTGCAATGACTTGTCACCTTCTACAAATTCTTACTGTGTAATGTAATCCATTTTCCTCCATATCTTGAATCAAGTGGGTTGCATGCCAGTTCCCTAAACCCATGTGCTCGATTATTATTTCTTTGTCTTCCTAAAATTGAACTTGCCCATTCCTCACCATGGACATGGATTTATTAGGCTATACCAATTCCATCAAAGGGCCTGAGATATCTACATCTATTATTGAACAGAAGGGTAAAATCCTTTCTTGCATTATCTACCAATGCATTATTACTCATGACACACACAACATGTCCTACCTTGCTACAAAAAGTATTCCATCCTAGTTTTTGTCTATAAATCTAAGTTCACAAGTTTTAATACCCATTATTAATAATCTTAAAGCCTAAGGACCAATACACATGTTCATAGATAGAAACATCCAATGACACGATGAAATGCAGATTTACTACTAGTGGGTCTCGTTCTCATAATATCCTCTTAGATATTACCAAGGGATCACACCATGAGAAGATGCCTCAATTTTTTATGATTCCTCACCCCTAATGGCCTATGTTATTTATATCCCTCAAATAACATCATCTGGCCATAGAAAATATATTAAAGAATAGTGTTATGGAACTTCTGGGTTCTCATCATAGTAGGGATTCACTATGACCTTTTGGTGAAACAACTATACTTAGTACATTATCACTTGATTAGTCACACAGAAGAACAATCAATATGTGACAAGGTATTTATTAATGAATAAAGTACAGTGTAGTTGGTTCTAGGCCACAAAATCAAACCTAAAATATGGTTTATTCTTAACTTATTCATGTGAAACCTAATTAATGAATTAAATTTTTTTATTGAATATATAACATATATATTTCATTAAAATCATTCAATAATAGTAATTAATTTTTTTGATAAGATAAAAATCCTTTGGAATCATAAAAATAATAATATTTCATTTTATATGATATTGGTTCTTATTTTTATTTCTCATTAATTGGTAACAAATGAATTAGTTTTATTTAGGTTTAAACCATAATATATATAAGTTAGTTATCAATATTCATATCTACTAATTTAATGTCTAGTTTATATCATATGATATTAAATAATTAAATTTTAATAACACATTGTTATTTGGTGAAAATCATTCTTGAATGTAATCCAAGATATCGAGGAAGGTTTCTCTTGTGTGTAACACAAGATATCGAGAAAGGTAACTCTTACATGTAATGCAAGCTAACTCATTGTTTTGTTCATTACAAGTTATATTATTTTTTGATTTTTTTTAAATAATAAATTTATAATAGAGTATCGTGATATTATATTCCCTTACACACGTGGTGATATTTGTTATACATGCTATCAAATAAAAATTTATACTTTATAATTTCAGGGTGTTACCAAGGGAAAAAAAATAAATAACCTCCCACCTAGGTTTCTAAAAGACACATGGTGGGTCTACCAACTTCAGCTCATAGCTGGTATATTAAAATATGTTACTGTATATATATATATATATATATATATATATATATATCTCAAGTGGACAAGGGAATAACACACATACATCCATCTCTAGTATACGAGATGATAACTTCTACTCACGGGGTAGTAAGCATGATATATTGATAGAGTGGGGGTTGTCAAGCCATGCACTCGGGATGAAAAGTGTGAATTCCATAGAAACACTCTAGATGGAACACAACACTTAAAATCCCATCACCCATATCAAACCAGTGGTGAGGGTTTCTATGCGCAACACTGATGTAAGGGGGACCATAGGTCTCCATGACTAGCACGATCCCTTACCACCAATCTCAGTGTATATATAGGTATATAATATATTTAATAGGATGGGGAATTACTGCCCATCCATAATCATTTATATAGTTCAAATACATTTATATAAGAATGTTCAAATTCAAAATATGAGAATAAGGAATTATCCCTTATGTCATGTTGTTAAGCCATCAAAGTGACCAAGGCATGATCAATTATATAACAAGACACATGAGAAAAAACCTCTCATATGTTCCTTTAAACATGTTCAGTTCTATTTAAAACATTTTGTTTCAATGAATCATTTACTAATGTATAATAAGGGGAATGTTATTACCATAAAAAGGGTTTATTTCATTTTAAACCATTTGATCCATTTCATTAAAAACATTCCATTAAGATTATGCCACCCTACACAAGGTATACTCAAATAATTTTCCTAAATATGGCATATTGATACAATAGGGTACATGTTCCATGTAAGGGATCACATTCAAAACATTTAAAGGATTCTATAGTATTGAACTAGCCATTTAACCAACTCCATATTCCATAGAAAAAGTATCTAATTCAAAATTCAAGACAAAATCCAATCCAAAGGTTCAAATGTCAAAGTGTATTACATGGTTAGCAACTCAAATGGGAACTTGCGAAATTCCAAGTCTAATAAGACAAAACACACATGTGGTGTCTTAGGTTTAATGAAACACACATGAGATAAGGTTCATTTCATTAAAATTAAATTCTAAATCAAAATTGGGTTTTAATAATTTTGATCAATTTGGTTAAAATGAAAAATTTTAGGGTGGACCACCAAAATGTGTCCATATAGGGTATGAGTGTTATATAATCCCCTAAACAAGAATCAATTCACCGATATCAAGAACTAGGATTATTTAGACTTGAAAGAACCAACATAATATAGATACTCAACAATGTTCGTAATTCTGAAGAATAGAATAAATATGGAAAGGACAAAATTCAATTGGAAAACTATGTGACCACATACCTTAGGGTCATAGATGATTCTGAACTTGATATTAAACTCAGATTGGAAGTAGGATGGAAAATATCCGAGTTTCAGTCCAACACCCTGAAAATAGGGTGAATGACCCTACATCTAAATAGAGAAATAGATGGAGATATTAAACAATATATAAATTGAGAATGAGGATAACCTTACCTTATGCTATCCTATGATTCCAATAGATCAGTGATTGGTTTATGGATGGAGGAGCTGTAGGAGATTGAAGTATGATGAGGGTTTTTGCTCAAATAAGAAGAAAGCCCACCATTTTGGCCACTGGAAAACAAGGGAGAAGGAAATAGGGATTTAAGATTAAATGGGGGATGGTAATTTTGCACCAAAATACCATTGCACATGGTTTTAAAACTGTTCAGAAATAACGTGTTAAGCCCCTATCCCAAAATTGAAATAGGCCACACAACCATGTGCCCAAGAATTTGCAGTTGAGAACAAATTGTGGGGACTTACAAGTGCCCCTATATACAACCGTATGGTTTATAAAAACAATGCGGCTTGAGTTTCATGGTTTCTACCAACTATGAAACACAACCTACAAGCTAATTTTTTGCAAATCTAGGCTCTAAACAATTCCCGAACATTGCTCAGACCTTCCCTAGGCTATAGTAAGCGTTTACCATGATTATAGGTAATATTAAAATAAAAGAATAAATATCCATACCTTCAAGGATATTTAGATCATTAGAACCTCCCATCCTTAAAGAAATTCATCTATGAGTTGGCCTTTTGAGGGTGAAGTGGTACTTTTATGGAAGAGTATTGGCCATTGAGATCGTATATTAGATTCCCACTCCCAACTCTCATTCTATACTTATCCATGATGACATAACACCCATACAATAAGAGAAAATTTTCCTCGGAGTGTCTTTATGATCTGATCAACAATACACATTGGATAATCCTCAAAATAATCATCCATATCCAGCGTAACCTCATTAGGTTCAAAGATATGAGTTGGGTCTGGATAGTATCAGTGATGCTGAGATACATGGAAGAAATAATGCATATATCGGTACCTCTGAGGAAGTGTCAAGTTGTCAGCCATGGGTCCGATACGCTTCACAACCTTGAGGTGTCCAACAAAACTCAGTGATAACTTACCCTGCTTCTAAATACGTTTATGACCTAATATGGGTGAAACATTCAAGAAAATCCCTATATCCAACCTCAAACTCAAGAGATCACCGATGTCTGTTAGCATAAAAATATTGTCTAGACTGAGCTATCATCATACGCTTCTTGATAAGCTGGACCTACTCTATAGTCTCTATTATGAGACAAGGTCTAAAAAAAAATGCCTTTTGAACTTCTTACCAGCACAAAGGTGGGAAGAAATTCCAACCATATAATTCATCATAAGGAGCCGTCTTGATGGTAGCCTAAAAGATGTTGTTATAATAAAACTCAATGAGGGGTATGTGTTTCTCCCAGGAAACCATGAAGTCAAGGACACATGCATAGAGCATGTCCTTTAATTTATGAAGTATCTACTCTATCTGTCTTTCTATCTTTGGGTGATAGGACATGATCAGAAGTACCTGCATAGCCAATTCCTTATGCAACCCCTACCAGAACTGCGATGTGAAACGAACATACCTGTCAGAAATTATAGAACGGGGAACTTAATGAAGAGGTATAATCTCTTTTATATACAATATTCCTATATCATCTACCTATATAGTCTCTAGTATGGGTATAAAGTGCGATATATTCATCAAACAGTCAAGGATAACCCACACTACATTGTTTCCACATGGTGATATGGGTAAAACAGTCACAAAATCTATCGAAACATCATACCATTAATACTCAAGAATTGACAACAGTTGATGAATCCCTACCATAAATTGATGCTCTACTTTTACATTTTGATAGGTGGAACATCGAGTGATGAAACCAGGTTTTTTACGTTTCATATTGGTCCACCAATATTGGAACAATTGATCTCAATTAATTTTGGTGACACCAGGGTGAACTTCCCATTCTAAGGCTTGGAAATCCTTCCCCAGCTCCTCTTTGATGTCTAGTAGGACTCAAAAATTCTCACTGAACAATATTGTATCATCCCCACCTACTTTCCAACCAGTAGACGTATCATCATCTGAGACACTTTCCCATAGGATAATTCCTTTAGGATCAGAAAACTGTATTGACCTTTCCCATTAGAGAAGAGTAGATTTCACAGTTACGACTGAGAGAATAGTATGACGATGGTACTCCTGAACCTCAACATGAACCTATAAGAATAAGGCCATCATATTCTAATCATCATGGGATTCCGTATCCATCTGTGTCTGAGGCTTTAGGCTAAGAGGAACGGCTACTGAATTCCCTTTCCCAGGCATGTAGGCAGCCTCAAAATCAAATGGTTGCAGGTACTCAACCCACCTACACTGTACGAGATTTAGATCCCACTATGTGAAGATGTATTTGAGTATTTTTTGGTCTTCAAATACCAAAAAATTCTCTCTCAGTAAATAGTTTATCCAACTGTGTAAGGCATGAACATCAACAACAAGATAGAGATCATGCGTTAGATAATTCTTCTCATGATACCTGAACTATTGAGAAAAATACTCAATCACTTACTTTCTATATTAGAAGAGCTCGAAGCCTAATACATGATGCATAATAGTAAAAAGTATAGCTAAATATTGGATCTAATAAAATCATTATCGTGATTGAATTCAGTCTACCCTTCTACTCTTGAAAGGATCCTTCACAAGCTTCAGACCATTATAATTTCACACCCTTCTTTGTCAATCCTGTATGTAGCACTACAAGGTGTGAGAAATTCTGAATGAAGCATCTTTAATATTTGGAAATCCCATAGAAACTCTTGATATCAAAGACGTTCTTAGGCTACTCCCAAGAAAATAAAACTCTCACTTTCTATGAGTAAATTGAAACTCTTTCCTCTGAGATTATATGACCCAGGAAGTTGGAGTTGCTAAGGTTAGCCTAGAGATGATTCTCTATAAGTGTATTTATCATGATCTCAATATGGGTTACATGGTTGCATCTGGAGCATGAATACATCGGGATATAATTAACGAATACCACCATAGATGAATCCATATATGGGTGGAAGACCCAATTCATAAGATCCATGAAGAAAATAGGCTCATTCATGAGTTTGGATGGAATAACCAGGTACATATATAGACCATTACTGAACCTGAAAGCTGTGTGAGGTATGTCTAAAGTCATGAAACACACCCGATGATAGTTTGAACTCATATCTATCTTTAAAAACACATTATCTTTTCATAGATGATAAAATAGGTCATCTAATCTTGGAAGTGGATACTAGTTCTTGATAGTAAGATAATTCAACCGGTAGTAATCCACATAGAGCCTAAGGGTACCGTCAGATTTCCTGGTGAAAATGGTAGGTGAACCCCATGGAGAAGTGCTTGGGCGTATAAATCCTTTTCCATTAGATCCTCCAATTGATTCTTGAGCACTATAATCTCTTTAGGTTCCATCCAATATGGAATAGTGGTCATAGGTGCTTCTCTTGGAGAAATCTCAATAATAAACCCTACCTCTCCCACAATATGTAAACAATATAAGTTTTCCAGAAAGATAATTCTATAACGTTCCACTATAAGAGGAATGTTAATGGGTTGTAACGCCTAATATTCAAGGAAAATACTAGAAACATGTGCTGTCACATTACCCAACCTCTACTACTCGGGTCCTTCTTGTGCTATTCGCATGTCCCATTCTCTGTTATGCACATGTGTAACACCCAATAGTGATATTAACGTTACCCTATGATGATAGTAGTCAATACGGGCTCTGTAGGTAACTAACTAGTCCACCCCAAGGATTATGTCAAAGCCTGAAATGTATAGGATGTAAAAATTCCATACAAATAGGTAACCACCTATCTCAAGGGGACAATTATGACAGTAGAGAACATGCTATGAACAGATACCTAATGGTGTATCTATCATCATAACCCCTTGATAGTACATGATGTCAAGGCCCATACACTCAATGATTGTACCAAATATAAAATAAAGTGATGTTCCTATATCAAAAAGGGCAGACACTAAAGTGGATTCTACTAGCACAGTACTTCATACAGATAAGAGAAATACCCATGAGAAGAGCCTCACTACTTATACTGCCATGAGATACCTCAATGCATGAATTTCTCCTAGAAGAAGATCCACTGGATGCCTTAGGAGACGAAATGTCCTGGATCGCACTGTCAGCCTCTCTCATATTCTGCTCTATGATTAGAGATTTTTTTATGATCTCAGAAATAGTCATCATCTTGAACACATTGACCTGCAATCATATATAATAACACACCCCATCCTCAAATATCCTAGAAATCATCTGATCATCAGCAGCTAGAGAAGGTATGAAAGAATACAGATCAGTGAAATAGGAAGAGTATTCATTAACAAACATAGTCTCCTACTGTATGTTCATAAATTATATAGTTATGTTATCCCTTAGAGTATTAGGAAAGAATTAGTCATTCAAGACAATCTAAAAGTCATCCCAAACCATCTCTCTATGCCAATATTACTAGGTGATGATATTCCACCACATCTTAGCTGACTCACGTAGCATATAGGTTGTAACCTTGAACTTATGCTCTAGAGGCATATCAAGGTGTTTTAATATATATAGGATTACCTCAAGCAATGTCTATGTAGCATGTGGTCTTTCATCCTTCGATAAGGTGGTAGGATACAACTGCTGAAACTCATGAGTCAACTATGCCATAATCAAGATAGGACACACTCTTCCTTACACCAACTGCACCATACACAAGCATCCCTCATGGAACTAGGCATTAGATACCACATTAAGAATAGTAAGAGGGTCCATAGGTGTATCTATAAGAGGAGAAACTAGCGGTTGAAGACCCACCACCTTAAGAACATGATCGTCGCCTCCCTCAGGGTACACGACTGGAGGAAATTGTGGTGGAATAATGATACAATGCCAAAAAAATGTCTCATAAGAGATTCAAGAAATTTAGAAGATTTTATTTATGTAGCTAAGATAGGTAATAAATCCTTACTATAAGAACAAACATTCATCTCTGCCTGCTTCAAAAGATATTCCTAGATGGTAGATAAAGAACTAGAATAGGCCACAAGATCTCTAGATGATACCCCGTTACCCACAACTAAGGTAAGGTTAGTGTATAATTCAATGGGTATGGTATATGCAAGATGGTTGTTTTAGTTTAAAAGTCTTTTTCATCTGAAAATGTGATCATTTAACATTATATTCATTTCAATGTAGCGGGATCCAATGATTTCCCATTTTTTGGTCCATAAAATCCCATTAACCTTATAAATATAAATATGACATTCACTTGGATTCCATTATCATTTAAATTGTTCTTTTTCATGAAATTATACTACTTTTTAATGGTTGAGCTAGTTTTAATTCCATTTTCCAATCCCTAAGGGCCCAAACACCTCATGAATCAAAGGGTGGAACCCACTAACCTCACACTATAGAAAATTCCTAATCCTACAAGTGATTTCAGCATAATGTAATATACAATAGGGAATAATAAACCCACAATAGGCAATTATCACTGAAAATTAAATATGACATGGAAAGATGCATGGCTTATAATTCATGTTGTTCCTATGATGGAGAATGTTCTAATACATAACCCTCATTTCATAAGGTCATGGGAATGGTATCATAATTCCAAAACATCAATAACAGTAACATCACAAAACATGTGTATCACCCAATGGTGAAATCCTATGAGCAGTAAATACTATAATCAATAATAATTATAATTATGGAAAATTATCCTTTACTCCAAAAATGGGTTCACGATTCTCAAGAACGGCTTATGAACAAGACACAAGCATTCCCAATCTCTATTATATTGTATCCAAAAAGCAATTCAATAAAGGAATCACTCTAATACCACTTTTTGATGTTCTGATCCTGGATTCCACATAACCCATGCCCCGGGCCCGGTTGTCCACACAACCTCAGGCATGTCTCCCTGTACAATAGAGGCCTCCGATTATCAGTGAGGGTGTGAAGGTTGTATAACGGGGAGACTATACCCTTTTTCAGAGTATAAAAAATGCATACCACAAAAAATATTAAATAATTTTATTAGAGTAATAATAATACAATAATAAGATGCAATAAACATCATAATCATAAAATATCAATAAATATGCAAGCCGTGGAATAAATAGGCAAATGAATGACTAAGAAACATAACAACCAAATGCCTCAAAGGTAGTGTCTGATACATATGTTTATTCATGGACTAATGATACTATAGAAATGAACAAGTTGATACAATCATGATATATAATAGTATAAAATGAAACAAACATACAAAAATAACTCCATGAGAATCTCGAGCATAATCCTGATCCTTGGTTCCTACGCTCTAGCTAAGTAGTACAAGTCAACAACATACAGAAGGGCCCTTACACTTTTTAGTACCGACAACAACATAGTCTTATCAGGTTCCAAGGGTATAACGAGTAGGGTGTGAGATAAAAATATCAGTAGGCCACCACCAACAGTGTCTACATGTTATTTGAGTAGGTGATAATAAGTAAACTTTCTGCTCAAAAGAATTGAAGATTAAGGCGATACATAACAAATAAACAACATACCACTCAGGTTCTTAAAGGAAACTTGTAGGGTCTACCTACATCGACTCATGGATGGTGTGTCTAAACTAGTCCCTATTAATATATGATATATATATAGAGTGGACCGGGACATAAAACGCAAGCATCCACCTCTAGTCAATGAGATGATAAGCTCTACTCATGGGGAAGTAAGCCTGATATCTCGATAGATTAGGGGTTTCCAATCCCAACACTTGGGATAGAGAGTGTTCATTCCATGGAAACACTCTATATGTAACGTGGCACTAAAAATCCCATCTCCCATATCAAATTGGTGATGAGGGTTTCTATGCCCAACACCAATGTAAGGGGGTGCGTAGGTCACCATGCCCCACACAAACCATTACCATCAATCTCAGTCTCTATAAAAGCATATAATATGTTTTACTAGAATGGGGAATTACCTCCCTTCAATAATCATTTATATAGTTCAAATACATTTATATAAGAATGTTTTCATTCTAAATATGAGCACAAAAAATTACCTATTATGTGATCTCATCATGTCATCTAAGTGACCAAGGAATGATCTAGTATATAGCACGACACATGAGTCAAAACTTCTCATGCGTTCCTTTAATTGAGTTCAATTCCATTTAAAACTTTGAATTTCAAATAATTCTTTCGTATGGAATAGTAAAGGGAATAGGCTTACCATCGCAAGGGTTCATTTCATTTTTAAACAATTTGATCCATTTCATTAAAAACATTTCATTAAGAGTAATTCATTCTACATAAGGTCTTATCACTAAATTTTACTAAACATGGAATATTGATACAATAGGGTACATATTCCATGGAAGGGGTTAAAATTTTTAAGGGATTCTACCAACTTGAAATATCCATTTAACTAAGTCTATATACCATAAGCAAAGAATCTAATTCAAGAGACAAGAAAAATCCAATCCAAAGGTTCAAATGTAAAAGAGGATGACATGAGAAACAACTCAAATGAAAAATTGGTAAATTTAAAGTCTAATAAGGCCAAACACCCAAGATATTTATTGAGTTCAATGAAACACACATGAGACAAGGGTCATTTCATTAAAAAGTCAATTTGGAATCCAAATTGGGGTTTAATCATTTTGATCCATTTAGAAAAAATGACTAATTTCAAGGTGGAACACCTAAAGGTGTCCATTTAGGGTAAAAGTGATGTCTAATAGACTAAAAAAGAACCAATTCACCTATTTAAAGGCACTAGGGTCAATTAGACATGAAGGAACCAAGACAATATAGATACTCGGCAAAGGCTGACATTTGGGTGAAAAAATAAATACGAAATGACCAAAACTAAATTGGAAAAATATATGAACACCTACCTTAGGTCTTTAAATGGTTATTTGATTGATATCAAACTCAAATTCAGAGAAGGTTTGAAGAGATCTTAGTTTCAGTATAACTTTCTAAAATAAGGAAAATGAGACTACATTTAAATAGAGTAATAGATGGAGAGATCAATTGACATTGAATGAGTGCATGAGGTGAGCCTTAGATTGTTCAATTTGATTATTTATAAGGATCAATGAATGGTTATCGAACAAAGGATTTGTAGGATATTGAATCAAAAATAGGGTTTTATTTCAAAAAATAATGAATCCTAGTGGTTTATACTTTAGAAAACAAGGTAGAAGGAAATAAGAATCTAACATTTAATAGGGGAAAATGGTAAATTTTCCAAAAAATACCACTGCACATGGTGTTGGAACATGGTTCTAAAACCATGAACAAACCATGTGTTATGAATATATCCTAAAATTATAGTAGTCTACAAAGCTATTCACCCAAGCCTGCACAGTTTTAGAAAAACTGTGTGGATTTTCAGACACTGTTATCTGTAGCCACTCTGTTTATACAAACCGTGTAGCCTGGGTTGCACAGTTTCCACTAATCGTGAGGCCCAAACTATATTCCATTTTTTAGTACTCTAGGTTTCTGAAAATCTTCGAACACTCTTTACACCTTCCCTATCTTGTAGTATACCTTTATCATTATTAGTAGAATGATTCAAAATTAAAGCTAACAATCCATACATTCGGGAAAAGTTAGGTCATTACATGTGGTCCTTTTAATTTGATAATGGTTCCGTAATATCCAAAATTTAAAACATGATATTAATATAAAATATATTCATTATATATATATTTTGAGTATTCTAATATTGTTAGATACAAATAATGAATTACACTATAAATGGAGATGATAGACAAAACATACACAAGAACACTGTTTCCATTTTCATGACAGATAAAACAAAAGAATGTTAAATAATATATTAAATTTTCAGAATGTTTTTTATGTCATATATATCACATATTTTCCTTAAACCTATCATTATTTCCTTCTGTGTAAAGTGTAATTGAAGAATGAATCACATTACTTCACGAGGCGGTAGTCTGCCGTACACAAGAGTGACCTTATCATATTCCAACTGAATGTAAATTAAGATGGTATATGTGATATTGTCATTAAAGAAGTATAATTATTTCATAAGTATAATATACATATTTTAAATCCATAATTATATTCAGTCATGAGAGGTGGTGATGGAAAACAAATTATATTTATTTGTGAGATAATAGTTCACCGTACACACGATAAACAATCTCATTTCCTACATGATGGAAGGTGAGATAGATGTATGTTATGAAATTAAAATAATATAATATAATTATATATTAGATACTGATGTTATTATATCATCAATTTTTAATAATAAATTAAGGAGTTTGTGGATGAAATAAAAAAACCCATGTTTAATAATTTCACATCTTCTTCATAGAACCTATTTAGGTTTATATCAAAAGCATTCATAAGAGGATTTAAAAATCAAAATAAGGCCTCAGGGATATGGGGAGATAAGTACAGAATACATTTGGGTAGTTATTATCCAAACCAAATGGGGTTTTATGTGTTAATAGGAAAGGATAGGGGGTGACATTTTATAATTGGGGGAGATGACACACAAGGAATTTTTCAAAAGAATAATGTATACCAACATTTTCACATGAAAAAAGTTACCAAATAGATCATTATAGAATATTAGATAATTTTCGGTAGAAATATTCACATAAAATGGGATTTAAAAAAGTTTATAGCTCATTTTAAACCTTACAATTTTGGTTTAATTAACGGTAAACTCGTTAAAATCTAAACCACAAGAATTAATTTTAACTATTTTTACAATTCATTTTGAGAAAAAATTAAGTTGAACTTATTATATCATATAAATTATTCTTATTATAAATATATAATCAATTTTTTACTTATTAAATTCACATAATTGGAAAAATGGAATCTAAAATAAAACCCACATATGAGAATAAAAAATATTTTTCCAAAGGGAAAATTTTCATATGTATAGAAAGTATTAATGTAAAAATTAAATATGAAATTTATTAAAATGACCAATATTATTTTAATAAATACATAATTTAACTATTATTACTTTTAAACCCATATTATAACAAAATGGTTCTTGTAAAAGATTTAAATGTTAAGACTTTTTGATAATAATAATTATTTTTTTACTATTTGTCAAAAAATTAATATTTTCAAAAAATTAACTCATTAAAAGATAATTTTGATATTTATATTTCAAAAATTAATGTTATTTGTTTCAAATAAATTTTACAAAAGTGGAAAAAATACTTTTATTATTTTTTTCACAAAAATAAATAACAAAATATTATTAGAAATTAGTAATTTTGAAACATATAAGGACTTCACTAAAAAATTAAATACTTTTTTACCAATAAGTTTTCATTTTATAAACCATTATACATAATATTTAAATTTTTTATTTATATCCATACCTAGAAGTTTAATATATTTTTTATAATGGTCATGTTTAAATAATAATACTAATAGTATATCGTGGTTCGGTAAAACATGATGTTTCATGTTACACAAGCTATCAAAGAATATAAATTTATTCAAAAAATATAATTAATAAAATATCAGGGTGTTACATGCAATATGATAAGGTCTATCTACATTAACATTGATCCATTATGAAAGGGGAGGGATAAACCTAATATATATTTTAGAAGTAAGTTTTCTAGGGGAACATTTTCCACCTAACAATTTGATGATGTTGAATTCATCCATCCTGTCATTCGTAAAACCATTCTATAGATTTTCTTACATTTTAATTTTGTGGAGGATTCCTATAAGGATAACTTTGATTTTTGGTTGATACTCATTAAACTATAGGTCATTTCTTGTCTTCCAGATATAGTGCAAAATATAATCCACATAGGAGGTTTCTCACATGCATCGATTTAAATATAATATATTAAATAAATAAATAAATTTTTATTTAGATGATATTAAATAAAATATATCATTTTTTTCAGTCCCTTTACTCACTTATTCAATCTTTTGAGTTTATCATACCATGACTAAATCAAATTTATTCAAATAATATTATTTGTTCAATAAATTAGTAAATATTATATTTTTTATAATCATAAATAAATAATTATTTTAATAATTATGTAACAAAATAAATATTTATATATTAATGTATTGACTTATTTGGTGAGTAAATTTATATTTATATATTACCTTGAAAATAATAAACAAGTGATAAAATTAAACTCACGTAGTTTAAAAAATAATATTTGGTGATTGAATTTATATGATCAAATTAAAATATATAGTTATTATTCCATAAGATGAGATTAATATTAATATTAATATTTAAATAAAATATAATTTAATGTAATTCAGGATACACATAGTGTATGACCCCATAGGAAACTTTGTTAGTGGAAACATGTGAACTTACCTAAATTACAAGATCAATGCCTAGAAGCATACCGAGACACCCATATAAGAAAAAGTTAATTCTATAATGAAATAAACATTTCTATTAATTATACTATGTAATATAATCTATTTTTCAATATAAATCATCATAAAGGATTCATACTTGTGTCATAAACCTAATGCTTGATTTATCTTTCATTAAATTTATGAAATGAACTCATTGGTGGACTACCATGACCATGGATTTAGTCATTTAGTTCCTTTTCAATCAAAAGATTAGCAATATATCCTTCTATTAACAAAGACAAGATAAATCCTTCCATGTATTATTCTATTAATTTAATATCACATATGTTCCACCCAAAACATGCTACCTCTCTATGATAATATCAAATCACTATATTCATTTGTTCTTAAAATTATAAAATTAATGATATATATTAATAAAAATATCAAGTATAATGACCGATACACACACTAATGGATAGTAATATCAAGTGACAAATAAACAAGGGTAAGAATTATTGGTGATCCAATTTTCATAAACTCCATTATTGTATATTACCAAGAATGAACTTTATGAGGAGAAGTATCAATGTCTTATGATCCTCCAACACTATATACTCAAGTGTCATATATATATATATATATCCCTTTTGATAGATTCTAGTTTATCTTAATACATATGTTTAAGAATATTATACTAGTATTTATATGTTATCCTTACAGAATTTATTTATATGACTTTTAGATGTGACATTTATTCAATATACATTATAACATAAATTTTATAGAAAAAAATCATCATGTGACAATGTATTTATTAATTTTACAATAATAAAAAGTAAAAAATATAGTTGGTTATGTGAAACTAACTCCAATAGAATCCCACCTCACTAGGTCCAACTTCAAATAACTTATTTTCCACTAGTTCTCACATTAAAAACATGATTATGTAGAGGTATGCCTATAGCTACTGGTTCTGTCTTGATCTTCTATGGCTATTTTTTTACTGTGACCTCACTCTTTTGAGAAAATCCCTGAAGAAGTGATATCACTGATTAATTAAAATTTGGTATTCAGTCATAAAGTTGACATATTATCCAATACCATATTCTTAAGTTTATCATAATATATAAATTATTATAAAACACCACTATGGATTTATAACATAAAAATATGGATCAAATAATTTTATAAAATACTTATTAAGCTATTTCATAAATTTCCCCATACTCATCCTATATAGACATAGTGACCAATGTATTTAATAAATATCCATTTATTATTTAAATAGCTTAAATATTATATATATGATAAAATTTATCTTTAATACGACTAGTTTTATATCCCCCCGATAATTATTACTCTTTGTTCTCCTAGTATCAATAACCCATCCTTTTCACTTTCTTAGGTATCATTGGTCAGTTTATGCTACTACCCTATGTTGTTATCTTGGATATAATTGGTATTTTCTCACTATTATATACACATAATGAATATTAAACCTCAGTACATATAATTTAAAAGTTGAAAGATTTATAACCTTCACGTGTATGGGATTTTATTGATAATAATATTTTCATGTGATTTAACACCTCAACAAGTAGAGATTTCATGCCTTGTGACTTTAAAAATAATACAGTAAATTATTATATTTTTTATTTTTTAATACCTCATCAATTTATATACTATTAACTGATCTAATCTACCTCATAAATCCATTTTAAGGTATATTTTTCCCTATAACATGGATTACTACTTTGAGTCAATCTTAGGGAAATAGTTTTATCTAAGTCTTATATAATTGTATTATTTAAAAACTATTTTCAATATGATATCATAATATTTGAAATGGAAAAATAGATGTTCCCGCACTAAAAACTTGTATAAAAATCACACACTTTTATTCTTACTAAATCCAATATTTATTATGGATTTATAAAAAAAATCAATAATCATAATGCTTTCTTCATTCCGTAAATGAATCTCAAAAACTTGTACACCATATTGGATTTAAATGGTGTCACCAACCATTCCTTATATTTATAAACTTTACCATAAATTTCTTATTTCTTATTGAATTCCCATCAAATTACTTTACAACCACCAGAGAAACCACCTAAACAAAAAATTGTATTTTATTACACGGAATCCAGTTTGAAATTTATATGAATATGAAAATAATAGTTTGTTTCCATTTTCTATATCCATGTAGGATTTATTAATCATATTGAATAATATATTACCTAAATTATTTAATATAAAACAACCTATTTTTATTTTAATTTCCCATTTAATATATATCTATGTAATAATTTATCCTACCAAATCTTATTACGTTTAGTGTTCATATACCTACTCATCTGCATAAGGTGTATTGAATTAATTAATGTATATATTTTTCATTCTATCTCAAAATATAAATGCTTCCCTATTATAAAAATATATTCAATCACATGAATAATACCCATCAATATTAGGGTTGTTTATATGATAATTATATTTTAGGATAATTAACAAATATTAACTTAGTGTTTTATTAATGTATGTTTGTTGTTAAAATTATATTTAATAAATTTTTATCATAAAATAACATGAATTGAAAAAATATTGTATTTCCGTCACATTTTAAATTTTATGATATCCATTATAAAATATAGTTGGAATCTGGTTATTTTTTATACCAATATTTGTGAAATATGTCTTCAAAAGAATTATAGAAGTATTAAATTACATATAATACCCATAACTGATTCTACTTTTACTACCATAAACACTGTGATGTTTATAATGTATTGTGTGTTTATAATAACTCCACTCTACATTTAAATGATTGACAAATACCTATTTAAGAACTTCTCCAACCAACCCACACAAAGGATCTTGTTTCTTTTACTAAATACGTTCATTACCTCACTATACATTCCTAAAATATCTTAAAGGAATCTGAAGAAGTATATGAATATACCTCTAGGTTATCCTTTGAAAATTTCTCATATATATTGGTGAATTAATTATAAAATCTTTTTGTCTCTATGTCCATTACTTTCTATTTTTTTTTTCAAAAAACATAATAAGTAATCCAAAATACATAATATTTTTATCTCCAAATAGTATAAACAGCCTTCTAAATGTAGTCCTGAGAATTGATTATATTTTTTACTTAACCAAGAATTACCTTTCCACAATTGGATATTTTTAGGTCTTATATTTTTTATATTCATCATTAATCACCTATATTTTATATCTATGAATCATGTTTTATTAAAATGATAATTAAGTATGTTTTACCATAAAAAATTGATTTAAAACATTAAATAATTCCCTAGACACTGTGATAAATGTTTTGGTAACACAGAATAAAAATTTATAGTTTAGTGATATTAAATCCACTTGGAAATGTGATTTTGTGATCTCCTCTTAGCTGGATTAGGAATCAACCTTCTTTAACTACCTAAGAATTTCACCTTACTTCTATTACTTGTTCTAATCATACTTGGTAACTATATTAGAATAAAAATATGTGATTTACATATTTTATTTAATACCTAATTAGAAAATATAAATATTAAAAACAATGTTGAATATACCTAAAGTAGAACTTATTCTTGATTCTTCTTCAATTCATTTTGTCTCCTCTTCTAGTGACCTTTCTTGCTACATGTAAAATATACAACCACTTATTAAATTGACTCTCATTGAATATTTTTACTCATTGATGGAAAATATGAAAGAATTATTGACTCGCAAATTTTCATAGGCTTTTCAAACATTCCCCTCACTTTATTTACTATTAGTGGAGAAGAACTGTATTCCCCAAAATACCTATCTTATTTTTGAGTTCATTGTGTGAGTTGTTACTTGTTATAAAATATTCAGATATATCAATATATGATGTAATATATATCTAACCACTAACAGGAAACACCTAAAGTATTATTCTATATCTTGAATGGGGTTTCATGTGTTACATGACATGTAAAACCATCTATATTCCATGTCATTCTTCTATGGTCATGTCACTTGGCTAATATTCAATACCAGACTTGTAATGATGCCAAATATCGACTACATGGAATTTTGTGATTTATATAGGGTTAAAACCATATGGGTTTACACAGACATGATGTGTAATCCCGGTTAGACAATGTACTATGATATCAGTTAGTATGTGGAATGAAATTGCATTATACACCGATCCACAAGACGTTGTGTGATTATTATGGCCTATAACTAGTGTGGTCGAAAATTTGTACATAGTGTTTAATTTACTATTAAATTATATGTATCTATGTTATGCCACCAAAACCCTCAACACATCCAAATGGTATCTTTAGGAATTATTTATCTTTTCATGAAATGTTCTTGGAAATACAAACAAGATGAATTCTTTATCACAATTATTAGAAAAAAATTATCAGAATAAAAAATAAGCAAAAAATGGAAATTGTTCAAAAAATGATAAATAATTATATGTTATAATGTCACAGGATTTGATACCACTTGATGGTTCTGGATCACATCAGAATTTGTGGGATAGTTCCCAATTTTTATCCTTCACCAATTTTAATAGATAATTTACAAATAACATGATGATGAAAAACCCTAAGTCTCCTAGAGAAGATCATTCACATTTAACTTACAATTAATTTTAAATAATCTCAAACATTAGAAATCTTCATGATCAAATATGATGACACTATTTCCATGTGTTCATTACAATGTAAGATCCAAACAAGGATTCATCTAGTTGTATCCAAACATTCTATATAAATTTATAAACATTTGTTTTGAGATTCTGGGTGCTGTCATAGGGGAACCTAGTGCTTCAAGTTGTTCTTCATTGTCTATAATTAAAGGATTTTATTTTTATCTCTTGTTATTAAGAGGGAGGGAGGAGGGTATTATCTTTAGTTATTGATTGAATTTATTGAAAGTTTCTCTATTGTGTACAACCACTCAATAATCTAAAATAATATAAGTTAGAATATATAAAAAGGGTTAATATTTGATAATTGTCTAATCCCTACGTTTAATAATAATAATAGCACTCTTACTATTTCATTGAAATTATTTAATTAAAATTTCATTTGTTAATTAAGTAAATTAATATTTATTTAAATGATATTAAATAAATGTTTTCAATACAATTAGGCCCTAACTCAAGCCTTCGACCCCCATTTGAATTTATCAAACCTTGAATAATAAAATATTTATTCGATAATATTATTCATTAAATAAATAAATAAATATTATATTCAGTCTAATAATGGATAAATATTTATTTTAATATTCAAATAACTAAATAAATATTAATATATTAATATATCCACTAAACTATTTAGTAAATAAATATATAAATATTAAATTTTGAATAATAAAATAATGATGAAATTCAAATCACAAATTCTAAACATTAATATCTCATGATTAAATTTATGCGATCAACTTAACTTGAATAATTATTATTCCACAATCTAATAATAATATTTATACTTAATATTAAATTCTATGAAATTTTATTTTATTTTGGATGCACTTGGTGTTTGATTCTCTCAGACTCTTTCTCGATGGAATTTGGTGAGCTTTCATAAAGTTCAAGATCAGTATCTAGAAATACTTTAAGACACCAATTGGTAAAGAAGTTAATATTCAAATGAAAGAAGATTCCTATAAATTATACTATGTAATATAGTTCCATTTTCATGATTTCTCAATTAAGAGGATAAATACTTGCGTCATCACCCTTTACACTTGATTTATATTTCTTTATCTTTTCAATATGAAATTGTCAATGAACTAACATGTCCCATGATTTAGTCATAAAATTATATATCAATAAATGGTTCTAATATATTTTCTTTCAGTAACCTAGAGGGGAAAAATATTTTCTTAAATTATTGAATTAACATCATATCAGTTATGATACACCAAAAATATGTTATCTCACCACAAGAATAAGGCATCATGGTTTTTATATGTAAATAAAAGTATAAAATTAAGGATACTAATTGACAATATTATCAATTATAAGTACCAACACACATTTCCATTTCTAGGATGATCCAATTAGTAATACACATGTGGAATTAATATTGCTGTACATGTCCTTGTAACATCCCTTAATGATTACCAGGTGAGAACTTCATGAGAAGAATTCTCAATGTCTTATAAGCCACTA